>JAQIXN010000219.1:0-53262 GCA_034698145.1 Proisotoma minuta
ATCTTGGGAACATTGCCATCAGGGCGCGAGCTCGATGAGATATTTTATTTTTAGCCCATTTACAGTATATTTTAAATGCAATTTTAATGAGTAACAGCAATAACACATTTTCTTTTCTAATTGATTATCATACTGCACATTCCGCTTCAATTGTGTAAATGTAAATTTCTCAACATGTGCCGAAAAAAAAAAATTAAACAAAATTAATTAGTATGAAACAAGGTTACATACAAAATGTGACCTTTTCTGTCAAATCTTCCACATCAAACCCAATTTTCCCTTTTTCTGGGAATTTTATCCATCTAATCATCACATTTCATGTCGTCTAATGTTTAATATAATACGTGAACTAATTTACAATTATATGATTATTTTTCTTTCCTAGAATTAGAAAGCTCATTTTCACTCGTCCGAGAAGATGAGGAAAAGAAATTGAGACAGAGATGACAGAATTTGATTGGTGGCCGCCATTGCTCATTTAAATCTTGGAAACCGGAGGCAGACAGCCACTAATCAATATAATTAAGATAACTAATGAGTTAATTAGTTGCATTTTGTGAGGGGTGAATAATTACAATAATACTAGTTGGTTAGTTTAAGTCAATTAAACCTTAAAGTTGCCGTTGACGTTGGTTCAGTGTTCTAAAAATTAAAATGTCCGTACATTACAAATTTAAGGCTGCTCTGGATTTTTCCACCGTCACTTTCGACGGAACTTCAATCTCCGTTGAAGATCTCAAAAAAGAAATTATTGAACAGAAACGACTGGCCAAAAACGCAGATTTTGACCTGCAAGTACAAAATGCTCAAACTAAAGAAGGTAAAATTAAGTGTACATGTTTTTGTTCTTTATTTCTGATTTTGTTTCTTATTTAATAGTTTATGAAGATGTGAATGCACTCATCCCTAAAAACACGTCGGTTATCGTTGCTCGTGTTCCCGTGACAGAGAAAAAGAAGGGCCCTGGTCCTACAGGCCTTGTATTTGGTCGCGAAAGATTTGCTAATATACAAAAAAATTATTTGGCTAATTTACCACCTGCAACCGCAACAAAGGTAAATAGTAAATAAATAATTAAAATAGCTCCAAAGTTTGTTGATTTAAATGTCTGCTGCCAAAAATAGGGCTTAGATTTGACTTCAATGGATGGATCAGAAGAAGATAAAATTAAGACAATGATGTCTCAGTCAACGGCTGATTACGATCCCTCGAGATACATGAAAATCAGAGGACAAAGTCAATTTGGAAAGGTACCTGAATCGTATACTTGCTATAAATGTCATAAAAATGGACATTGGATCAAGAATTGTCCGCTTAATTCACAGGTACCCTATTCAAGAATGAAATGGAGTTCTTATTATTTTTATATGATGAATATTTTAGAAACCAGAGGATAAACAGGATGCTGTTAAAAAGAGTACAGGGATTCCAAGAACATTTATGGTAGTCGTAGATGGGCCTAAAGTGCCGGGTGCTTTAATTACTCCAGAAGGACAATATGCAGTCCCAACAATTGACCAGTAAGTGTGTGGAGGAATTATTAATTATTTGAAGGATTGCATTAATTTTTGTTATTTTTAACAGTGAGACGTATACGGCTGGAAAAGCTAAACCTGTGGTTGCTCCAGAACCTCAAGCCAGACCCAAAATTCCAGAAGAATTAATTTGTTCGCTTTGTCACGATCTTTTGACTGATGCTTTGATGGTCCCCTGCTGTGCTACATCATATTGTGACGACTGTAAGTGTTGTAAAACATAATCTATTTTTAAGAAATCATATTTATTGTTTTTGCATGTAGGTATTAGAGGAGCTTTGTTGGATTCAGAGGAACAAGAATGTCCTGGATGTCATGAAAAAGATACATCGCCAACATTTTTAATTCCAAATAGATTTTTGAGGACAACTGTCAACGCATTTAAAAATGAGACTGGATATTCAAAGCCAATCAAAATACCAGATTCGCAAGAAAGTCTTCATAAACAAGCACAAGCTGCTGCTGCAGCCGAAAGAAAGTCATCTACTGCAAGTTTAGATGACACGTTGCCTGAAGACTTGTTTCCTCACTCTCCAAGAAGGGTTAGTGAAGAGACTCCTGAAGACAAAGGAGAAGATGCCAAGGATGGAGATGGTAAGTTTAGCTTTCTCTTATTAATCTAATCTGAATCCTCATAATAATGGCTCATAAATGTTCTAAACTTTATATGTCTGATATTCGTATAGAATTATATGATTTCAATGATGGATCAATCCCTTCCCCGTTTGCCAACAACAACAAAAAGAGCCCAGATGTTAATCAGCAACAAAGTCAACTTCTCCCACTCCCACCACCGCATGCCCAACAATACCCAACAATTGAACAACAATACGGACAAGGTCCACCGCCCCCAATGTTAGTTAGAGACTACAGTCAGCCGCCACCCCCTCCAAATTTCCAAAGCGGCCAGCATTATTCTAATCAGCCTCAACCAGGACATGATATGAGAATGTCCTCATCCTCAGGACCTACTTCACGTCCAATGTCTTCAGAACCATTGCCATCTGTATTTGGAGATGTGCCTCCTCCAGGAGAGGAAATGTCTCACATGCGACATTCAGGACCTCCTCATGACATTGGACGTCCTCACGATGACAGGCCACCTCCGGGTTACATGATGCAAATGCCTGGTCCATTTAACCCCATGCAACCCCCTCCAGGTTTTCAACTTCAAGGACCACCAGGTAATAAGTGAAATATAATAAAAAGCATTCGACAAGACAGCTTTATTTTTACCATCCAGGTATGAGACCACCGTTTGTGGGACCACCACTACCACCAGGGCATTTCCCTCAAGGACCTTATCCTCATCATGGATATAACAAGTAGACAACTTAATTAAAACTTGACGTGATAAAATAAATTAACTAACTTAAAAAAACATTTTCACAGTCGACATCCTAGGGACATGTACCCAGGACCTTATCCAATGGACAGGTATCATCGGGATGACTACAGAGATCGTGACCGTCGAGATCGAGATCGAGATCGTCGTCCAGTTTATAGGGATTATCGAGATGATCGGGAAAAAAGCAGAATGTATACAAAGGACGAAAATCGTCCAGGGTAAGAGATTTGTAAATAAAAATGGACATGGAATAATAAGAATAATTTAACCTTATTTTCTTCTCTTTTTATATAGACATATTGATGACCCGTTGAAAGAATTTGAGAGAATTATGAGAGAGAAAGACCGAAGAAAGCAGGAACAAATTAGTTCTAGAAAAAAGAGGTCGCATTCGCGATCTCCTCCTCCAATAGTTTCTCCGCGACGTCATCCTCCACTAGTTTCTCCGCGACGCCCTTCATCTCGCTCTCCTTCTCCTAGAAAGCAATCAAATCCGTCATCGTACAAAAGATCTCCATCACCTAAACGCGTACGCATTTATCCGTCAAAACGACGAAATTCGCGTTCTAGGACACCGCCGCCTAGACGAACACATAGATCTAGGTAGAAAACTTAAGAAAATATATTTTTTAAAATACCAACGCATTATTTTTAACTTGATCTTAAATTGTTACAACATTTTAACATTCCTTTAATAACATTTTTAACAGATCTCCTCGCTCTCCTCGAGAACGAGAATTAAGAGAACGGGAATTGCGAGATCGAGATTTGCGAGAACGAGAAAAGATTCGGAGCAACAGTCCAAGAAGGCGTCGTTCACCTCGAAAATCCCCAAATTATCCCCCTTCTTCTTCCCCCATAAACTCTTCTAGATGCCACAAGAAGGAAAAGGAAGAAAACAACGATCGTCACTCCTCAAGGTTGGTACAAATCAACGGACAAGTTGCCGATAAGTACAAATTATCAAGTATTATTATTATTATTACAAATTGGTGTTTTGTGTGTAGTGTGATGTTGAATATTATTTATTTGAGCGATAATGTACCAGTGAATATTAGTTTGATACAAAAACTACATAATTCTATTACGATAACTAATCATTTTTTGTAACGGCCGTGATGTACTTTGGAAATGGGAGTGAAAATGGAAATATTATTGCTTTTCCAAATATCGCTGTCTTTCTCCAAGCATGCTGTGATTTAGTTTATGATAAGAAAATCAAGGAAAAGAATATTCTAAATACTCTACATGTGATATTACTCTATTGATAATGTTCTGTGATAATTTCTGATCTCGTGAGATTTTCAAAAATATATTGTATTTTATTACGATGAACATTAATCAGTCAGTTATATATTGAATGATTTTTGTATAAACATGCTACTGAAAATTTTAAAATCCTTTTATAGAGATATTAAAGACTCTCGGGAGATCAAAAATAAGCAAAGGTGCGTAATTGTCTTCATTATTTTTTCTCTGGGCTTGTACAGGTATGATGATCGAGATCGAGATCGACACTCCAACAGACCACCCCCACCGGTACAACCCCCACCAACGCCGGCACCACCGACACCGGCACCAGTGGTACCAATACCAGCACCAGTGGTTCCAATACCAGCTTTGTTAGAACTAGAATTGGATATAAAACCACAACCAATTTCTGAAATTGCACCCGTAGAGAAAAAGGAACATAAGAGGAGAAAGTCGTCCGAGGAGAGAAAGCTCAAAAAGGAAAAGAAAAAGCATCACAAAGAGAAAAAGAAACAAAAGAAATCAAAAAGCAAAAAGGACAAGAAAAGAAAAGACTCCAAATAAAAATTTACATATAAGATGTAAAAGCTTAGCTCAGGGATCGGACATCTCTATCTCAAATATTTATTAAGTAAGTGTACAATTTTCCATTTCTTGTTATCAAATGCAATTTATTTTTCGAAATAAATAAAAATATTTTTGATATATTATAATAATTTTTCTTTGTAGTTTTTTTTTAACAAAAAGGATTTCCAATCACATTAACAACGATACCTTACTCTAAATTCCGTTTTATCTAAACTATCTTAAAGCAACAAGATTTTTCAGCATGATTATTATCTGATAATTTGTGATATTTTTCAAGTAATCACAGGAGATATATAATGAGACAGTATCACTAGATAGTATCAGTCAGTCCAGATCTTGAATACTTGATTGAATTAGGCGTGAGATTGTCTAGAACTACTTCCAGGGACTATGAAAGTTGCATCTACATCTAATGTGGCACACTCGTCTAAAAATGTTCAAACAATATCATTATTATTAAATCTGGTTTACATTTACAAGTGAGTAAATGGAGCAAATTGAATTACCATTTAATGGAGCCCTTTCCATGCTCGACTTTGGTTTAACGAATACATCTTTGGCATTTCTATTTGGAGATCCAACAACAGTGTTGTCACTATTTATTAGGACTCGGACATCTTTAGGAACTTGACGAGATTTCGTTTTGAGATTTGAAGGTGCTACATACTCATCTTGTTCATCAGACTCAAACTCTGCAATTTCCATACAACTCGTTTAAAATGGTTCATTTCCAAGTAAAATCAAAAATGTTGACTTTTAAACTTACGAGAATATGGCATCCCTTCTCCATCCCCATCCCCAATGAATCCGGAAGTTAGCTTCATACTTCTCAAATTTCTAAGAGTCCTACTTTTGGCAATCATGCAAACGAGGAAGCCAACTACAGGAACAATCAGAAGGGAAAGCCCCACAATCATTATGATGAGATTATTGGCTGCCACAAAATTTGGGGGCTCCCGAAGTCCATCAGATCTGTACTTTATGAAACCACTGCTTGACGTTGGCGTTTCAGTGGTTGTTGTTGTTGAGTTTGTTACAATAATTCCCCCAACTATACTGTCTACGGAAGAGGAATTTCCAAAAATTTCCGACGTGACCGGATTTGGCGTCATCGTCGTCGTGCTTTGAGCCAAACTTGATAAAATTGATGAAGCCACAGAGACAATTGTTGTAGTTGTTATATTTGTCTCATTCATCTTGAATGTCAAATGAAACTGAAAGCTTGGGGATTGTGTAATGTTTGGTTTATGTTATGAAATTAAAAGGCTTTGTTTGTTTGTATTTTTCAACTGTGACTTAGATTGTGGCACAGTGTGGTACTGGAGTTGAATGATACCGGTTGTATTGTCTCTGATATTGATATTCGATTAAACACTCTTAATAACCTTTTATTCTCTGGCAATAAACTCGGTTATGTAGTTTGTGTAATTATTGCATTTTGCATGACTCAGTCCAATGTCACTCTATAAACTTCCAAATTAGATCTTGCTTTGCTCCTTAAAAAAATATCCAAATCTGAGCTCGTATAAAGTTTCTCCGCTTAAAGATAACAGCTCCGTCTGACTTGTTATCACTTGTTCACTTTATTACCAGTCACGTACTCCAAATCCTTTCTTGAAGGATTGTGACTGATGCTTTTGCCAAAATCCAGTTCTACATAGGAAGAATGATATAAGTAACGTATGTAACAACTTGCAGCCAAGAGGAAAATAACTCGAATCGGAGAAAATATTGATCTTCTTTTTTTTTGTCGCAACAAAGAAAATCCACGTTGAATAGATGATGACTCAGTCACATCAATATTTAATGGGTTGGATCAATTAACTCGTTCATGGCCTTATCAACGTAAACCTGAGAACTGTCCCCTAATCAGCTTAATTTGTTGATCAAGGTTGTCTTAATTTTCTCCTTGTCTGACCACTTCCAATAATGAAAATTGACTAGTCAATATTTGTAAAAGGAGGGCAGATTTGACTTGTGGGAGTTATTTCAGTTCACAACAAAACAATTCAATTTCATAGAACTTTACTTGACGCAAGAGTTTGTTGCGTGTTGGTGAAAATGAGTCAATTATTTATCTCAAATGAAATGGAATGAGAAGGAAGGAAACTGGAGCTCGTTGTTATTTCACTTATTTCATGGCTTCAAATTTCTGCATACGATTCAGTACACAATTGTAATGACGATGAGACAGGATGTTTGGTAATTTTAGTCTTTTGGTTAGCACAGACTCGGCACAATTTCAATTACATTGGAATTAGATCTAAAATACATTATTTCATGATATTTTGGGCACAGTTTTAAATCTATTTAAACTTTTATGAGCTGCAATTTGAGCTTTAAATATTTAATGGTTATAATTTGCACATAATCTTTTTTAGTATTTCAAATGTGTATTTTGCAGAGTCAAGGTTAAAATGTCCAGGAAAAAACCAAACAAAGGAAATTTAATATGCGTTAATAATGTTAATGTCTAATAATTATTCCGTCAATATAGACTCTAATGCCTGTCTCAGTTAACTCTTGTCTCAATTTTTACGAATATTACTCAAGTTATTAGTAACGTAAATTATTTGGGGTCGTAGATGTTTTTAGCTTGTGCGTTGGCTTGCTAAACTATTAAATCAATATTAACTTAACTGAGCGAGATAACGGCAAATTAATAAATTAACCTCAATCGAGTTTTCGGTATTAAAAAATATCTTGAGTTGGAATAATATTTTGCTAAATTGATATATTCTCATAAAATATTTAATTACTAAATAAATAAATGTTCCTTCCTTCTACAAACTCGAGTTTAAATCACTGAATGTAATCGACTCCTGTTCTTAGTAAAAGCCCATAAAATCTCATAGGAATGGGTCGAGTATATCCTAGTCACCATTTAACAAAGGGAACCCCTTAACACACTTTTCACATCTTTCCTCTCTAAATTATTAGAGGTTGAGGTTTTCATGCCTCAAGCTATGTGACAATGGGTTTCCTTGTTTGTATGTATATAATATACACTCATTCATTAAAACTACTTTGCAACAGAATGCAACTTACGCAACAAAGTTCATGAATATTCCTGATATTGATATTATTCCAGCAATTGTTTTTTGTCTATAGTTTACAATTTTTGTCTATTTCTAATTTTCTGGTGTTGCATTGTAATGAACTTACAAAATTTTAGAATCTGTCGAAATGAAATGGAATGCTTGGGATTCTTCTTCCAATTCTCAGAGTGGGAAAGAATCTAGCAGGAAATGAGTTGATGCGATGAAGTCTTCGATGCTTCAATGAATACTTTTGTTTGTAAATTTCATAATAATCTGGTTCGTCATCTTGATTTGTTTTCGGAGGAGGAGGTTGACTATTATTAGTTTGTTGAATAGAAAAGACGGAAACTGATGTTGGATTGTGTATTAAGGGCATTGGGACTGGAGATGGATTAAGGACATGAGGCTCGTTTGGAAAATCTCTGTAAATACGAATTCATTCAAGCACATTAAAATGTAAAAAAACTTCCAAATGCATACCGTTTCAATAAAAATTTCCAAAGTCCATTATCCCTCATCATATTGTAAAAGTGAGCGCATGTTCTTCCGAGATGAATAATAACTTGAACGTCAGATTTTCTTAAAATTTTGACTATAACCAAAGAAGGTAATGCAAACAATCCCCGATTTTCAAGCACCACTCCATCCATCTGATCCATCAAGTGAATGCAAAATTTATTTTTGAAGTAGACAGATAATCTAGCGTAATTAATTTCGAATTTTCTCATCCATTGATCCGGCCTTAATCGAACTGGCACCATTCTCGCTCTCTGGTTAAAAAATTCTTCAATATTCAATGTCATTTGGTGAGTTACGGGTCGCTGGTTTTCCCCCATATAACAAACTGCTGCAAAATCATTTAAAAAATATATTAGAAGGGAATTTTATAAATAGAATTATTATAATATCCAAGAAAGCTGTTCTTACCATTTACATTTAACTTGCTCTCTGTAATTAACATTGTAACATTGATGTCATTTGAAAATTTGTAACGAAATTCTGGTTCCTGGGCCGTTTTCACATGGTCACCTTCCATTTCTGGATTTGTTTCTTGATCTTGGGCTTCAGCATCATTCATTTTAGATCCATCTTGAAGAGATTCTTCGAGTTCGCATAATATCGCTCGATATTTCAGAGTGTAAACTCCATGTTCGGAAAAGATGGAGGATGGGGAAATTTTAGTAGCAAACTGTGGAATTCTGACACTGTCTGGCATCTCAATAGCTCGTTCTGCGTCAATTCCAACCTCTAAATCAGGTCCCAGAGCAAAAAATCCAGTTTCGACCATCAAAACATGACATAATCTTGCAGCCCATTCGTGAACGGATATAAAATCTCGATCTCCTTTGATTGTCATAAGGTACTGAATGTGCTGTGGATATCTTCCGGCCATTAGAAAAATGTCTTGGATTTTTATCGAATGATTTTCTAGAAAAAAAAGTATTAAAAGTAAGGCAAAAACTAATTTTGCATAATGTCTTTGAATTTTTAGAGGTTACCTGTAAGATCCCCACCCACAGCATTGGGTAATGATGGCGTCGCCTCCATCGTCCCATTCATTTATAGTTAAAGTCTAATTGCACCTTTAAAGTTAGCTTTTATTTCAATTTTTGACAATCCTTAATAGTTACCTGTCAATTTCCAGCTTTGGAAGAATTTTGGAAACTATCCATCAAAAGAAACTTAAAATTTTGACGTTTTGGAAAAAGCTTTATTTATTGTTTACGTCGTACGATTTGCCAAAACGAATTATTTTCTTTTTCACCGCTCAACTACGCAATAGAAAACAAAGAGAAAGCCATTCGCCAATTATGCATTTTTAAGATTGACGCTAAAATAAGGTTTTGATTGTTATTTTGTTGTTTCTTAAAAAGATTTTATTCTAATCAAATGTACATTTAGACAGTAGTCTTTCTGATGGTAAACAAAACTGTTTTGGTAACACTATCAAATATGTAAGCAATAAATGGTTTGGTGACTTTGAAGGCTATGCTTCTTCGAATACTAAAAGGTACAATTTTGGCGAAAGTGGCCGCCGCAGCCTCAGTCCCCTCCTCCGTTATGTCGATGAAGCATTTCTGAATCACTTGATCGACATGAATTCGTTCCTCTGAGCTTATCAACGAAAAGTCGGCTTTCCCTGGCGTCATTGTATCTTTCAGGCCAAGCTGTAATTTGTAAAACAAATATCAGATTTTGGGCTTATAAAACTGTTTGTGTGGTTATACGTTTTTAAGTATTCCGGATTGTGTGAAATCAATTTCAGTTTCCATTCTAAATTTTGGAAACGTGAGATTAATGCTTCTTCTTGACATTCTTGAGGGAATTTCTGTAAAGCCATTATTCGAACGCTTTAGTTTTTCTTCAACATCTTTAAGTTTGACTCCTTCGTTTGGAAGAATGACAATTAGATTAAATCTGTTCCCCTACAAAAAAAGTCTTTTATTCTATGCAACTTTCTTAAATTGGTATTTAAAATATATTTTATTAAACTTTACCTCATAAGGCATTGCGATGGCACTTGCGGACAAATCAGTTAACTCAACATGAGGAAATACATCTTCTTGTTCCATAAACTCTGTCATTGTGGCGTTGCCCTCGTCGTCAAAAAACATTTGCTGCCTGGTCCCTTTGATGTTAAACTCTTTGATCCATTTCCCTTTAAAGTAAATGGCATTTGCGACTATTGCTTTGGTATTTCCATCAATGGAATCTGGATCGATTAAATTTGCAATTTTTCCATGTGTCGTTTCATGCGCCCAACGATTTATATCATCTGCAACTTCTTGATTTTTGATGAAATTGCTTGGTAAGACTTTTGTAAAGTATTTTAGCTGTAGAATGTCTGAAAATTCGGGTTTGATTTTTCCAGCACTTGTAACGTAAATTCTATTGGAGATTTTCATGACTGAATCTTTGTTTTCCTAAAGACAAAAAATGCAATTGTTTATGTACTTATGTTACAAACTTAGGAACTGAACTTTGGGAGTAGACCTACGTGAAGGGAATATAGAATGTCGTGGAAGCCATTGGAAATAGTGTTGTCACTCAGGGACTGATATCTCATGACCAAATTGAGCTCTTCCCTTGTTAAGCCGTTTGATCCTTCTCGGAGCATGCTTAAAACATTTCCAATACTGAATGGTGAAATTACAAAGTTCCCTTTCGTCACATCTTTTGTGGCATGATACAATTTTGCTGGAAAATTTTTTGTGGCTTCCGCTACTGCTTTTCCGTCAGACGTTATAAAGTCCAAATTCAAACTCTGACATTGGAGAATTTGAACGAATCCCAAAAACACTGCAATTACGCTCACTTTCCACGACATTTTGAAATTGATTCAAAATTCAATAACAATACAATACAAAAATTAACTCTTGAAACAGTTTATGTGCGCATTATTAAATAATTAAACCTCTGCAGTATTATGGGAACTTATTCTTTAACAAATGTGGTAAAACTGGTTATTCTACATGCCCTTGATAATTCAGATTAATTCATACTTTTGTGCATCATTCTCTCAGAATTTCCCAGCTCAAACTCTGTATCTGTACTTGAGTAATTAGCAGACAAATATGCCTTTAATTAATAGTAACAAGATACAAGGTAGATAATAGTAGATATACTACTGGAATATGATTACTTGCTAACCGTTATAATAATATGAAACATGATAATAAAACAAAAAGAGACTCGGAGAAATTATCATATCATTTTCATTACACATTGGGAATTTCATTTCATGACGCTTTTCAAGAAAGATACAAAAGGAAGAATTGAATTAATTAAACATCAATAAATTAATAGGTAAAAATAAAATTATACAACAACCATCATTGCACAAACAATTGGAACTCCAAACATAAAAGCGTAATCAAAGAGAAAATTACCGTAAATATCAGCCTCATAAAAATACTTATTCACCGGGGTTTCAAGTAATTTGGAATAGTTTACAATAAAACCTACCATTACGGCAAAAATCAAACCAAACAGCCAAGCCCGTTGTTTTGGTTCAAATTTAAACAGGAGGGTAACAATGGGGGCACTAAACGTTCCAACAATAATGACTAGTGATGGATTGAACAATGCTAAACTGTATAAGGATGTTGCAAATTCAAGAAGACAAAAGCAGTATACAGCATCAATCAAACTGGCGTCAGCTTTTCTGAGTAATGCATAGGAAAACGCAAGCAAGGCAGCAACCATTCCAATTACAATTTGCAAAAATAATTTGGAAGTAATTTGGAAATCTTGAGGGAGTGGAAGTTGTTCTTCAATTTTATCCAAAACAGTTAAACCCCATCGAAATAAAATTGCCAAGGAATGAATAGCCATTAGCCGAAATAGGCCTTGGGTTGCAGCCAACTCTTGCGTTGACAGCCAAATGCAGGCTCCTTTGATAAGTATTGGAAAAACTATCAAACCCAGAGGTGGAAAATAGAGACCTGAAATAGCATTATTTGTAATATTTGTATTAAAGGACCCAATATTTTATATAATGACTTACTAATTGAAATGAAACGATTAGGAGTTGTCTTCAAGTAAAAGAAAAATGACTGATGAAGTCGTTCCAACAAATTGTTCAAGCTTCTGAAAACAGCTTCCAAAGTTTTCCCCATTTCAGCAAAAGGAAGTCCATTTCTTGATTTGCACGATTTTGAAGATTTTCCAACTAGTGTGACAGATTCAATCCCATATTTCAAGAAAAATCCGTGACTTCCTGTTGGAGTCCCTGTTGCTTGAACTTGCATATAATTTACGAGTTTCCAAATATCGCGTTCCCAATCAGCCCTCTTCTCCTACAATATTTAAATGGTATTTAGAAAAAAAAACACCATAAAATATACTTATGCTTCATTCAGTGCTTACAGATTCTCCAACGATAAACTTGTTTAACAAATTCACAAAGTCCAAATTTGGTAGTTGTCCATTAATTCCGTGAAATTTTGTCTCTAAATTGCAAACCGCAATTACTCCCTCCATGATAACATTTATCGCTGCTTGAATATTTCCTGCTTTTGTCATCACTCGTCCAAATTTTAAATTGTCCGTTTCAACAAACATTTCCTGATGCCCTTTAACCCACGCCAAAGTCCCAATGTGTCCTTCTGCCACCAAGAATACAATGTCTTTTGCCCAGTACACTTGATCTAAATGAGAGAAAAAAAACACAAAAATTATAATGTCAAACGAGTGCAGAACAACAATGTCATACTTTGGAAATATTCTGCAAGTGCCAACATAAGAGCAATTGATGCCAAATTCTTCCTGCTCTGTACATGTCGTGGAAAAAGGGGGGCATTGAAGACGAGAGACTCTGTCCCAGCCGCACGTTTCGCCCTCAACACTGCATAAACGTTTGTTCCCCTCAATGCGTCGTCTTCCTTTTTTGTCACTGGATCATTCACAGTGTAATTTTGCAGTTCAACTTCAGATAATCCAATCCTCCTAAAAAGTCCCGCAATATATTCCGCAGATATCTTTTCAGGCTTTGAATCCTGTTCCAAAAGCTCTTGCAAATAATTGTCCGCGCGATGTCCTCCGCCAAAGTTTTCCACGACTAGACCAGGAAGAAGGGCGTTTTCCGAAAAGTACGTTTCTATTCATACAAATTGCTCATTATAATAATTAAAATAATTTTCGGCGTTTTAACATACTTAAATTGTATTCGGCGTTTGCCAAACATCCCAGCCACACAATTCCGACAATGTAGGACACGACGCCGAGAACCATCCCATGTTTCTGCAAGAACACCACCAATTTGTTCGTATCGTCCGTGTTCGGGTTTGTTAAAATCCCCATAATTTACAAATTTTATTAAATTTCGCTTTTTTCCGAGAATCGAAGGCTTCAAGTCGAAGCTGCAAAACTCGCGCATAATAAAATTAACAAAGGATCGAAGCGTTTTCATGAAACTGTATAAAAGCATTAAATTTTCATCCAATAAATTATTTTTATGTAATTGCGACCTTTTATGACATGACGTGAATCATATTCCAAATTTACGTAACTTGTGCTAGATTGTATTTTATCCAGATTCAGCAAACAATAATTTCTAGTGCCTATAAATGAGCAAATAATGGCTGCAGTGCAACTGCTAATTGCATTTAATTAACCTGGATTATTATTCAGAACAAGAAACATTTTCACTTTTTACTGCAGTTTTGAGCTGGGGTCTCCTGGGGCTGGGCATCTGCCTTATTTCAATACAACACAATTATCATAATGAATAGTAAGGTTGAATTCGGGTTTTGGTGTCTCACTCTAATTGTCCTCTGTGCCTTTGTTACGTTTGGAGAAAGCTCAAAGGGTAGCAAATTAAGCTTTGGTCAATTTCAAAAACTATTTGGAAACGGCGAAAGGTTGCAGCGTAAATATAGCAGTCTAAAAGGTGTCAAAAATGAACAGGTACTGAATAATATGATATTATTAAGGAACAATTAGAATTAGAATTGCAGTTGAATGTTGTCACTCAAAATATTTCATTTTCAGCAAGTTACATTGATATCATTTCTGCAAAAGGCTGTAAAACAGCACGGGGAAAAGAAAGTTGCAAATTCTATTTATGAATTGGCTCAACGAAGTTTATATGACCTCGTTTGGCTTCTTGGTGGAGATTTGGAGCCTTGGCTAATCTACGATCTGTACAAAATGTACAACGCAGCCAATTCTGATCCAGCCGTTCTTAGCGTCTACGAAAGATTTAGAGCTGGACAAGTCAACAGGTCAATTGTCCCAGAAGTCTTTTCCCTTGACAAGAAATACAACGAGTTCACGTGGTACAAAAGAGTAAGGGGCAGAATGTTGGAGAATGTGGACAAATACATTGCTGGAAATCTTCAATTGACGAATCCTCCTCCAAAGATAGAATTCGGACCTGACGGGAAACCCATAATTGAAGGGAAGCCAGAGACAGTTGTGGCGTCCGCAGTTCCCTCCGTCGTTTCGACAGGAAAGAAGCCAAACTCAGAAGACGGGGATGAGGATGGAGAGGATTCAGATCTCGATGATATATTTGAAGGATTTTTTGATTAGAGTTGTTGTACTTTGTTTTATTTATCTAATAATTTCATAAATGGTTGGGGAAAAATATATTATAAACGATTAGTAAATTCCAATGTCAGAACAGCCCCTAAATGTTTCTTGGGGACCACATCCAACGGCTTCAGTCCCATCACTGCATGTCCCCCAATTATTTCCAGTTGTATAGTGCCACCTTAAGACGCATCTAGAACATTTTATTGAATACGGCAATTTCAACTTTGTGAGATACATTCCTTGTCTTCTTGAAGCCGGTTGTTTGCTTCCACTTCCGTCAGCTAAATAAAGAATATTTTTCTGGAAGCATTCTTCAGTTTCTGGATCCTTTCGTGAATTTCTTGGACACAGGCTGTATTGAAAGTAACCATCGTGGGCACCAGTCAACTCAACTTTAATTGGGATGATCTATATAAAATAAATATTTGTATGCATTTGTTTATTTTTCATATTTTATTTTATATTTCAATTTACCTGGCCTGCAGTATAATTTCGAACAACTATCCCTCTTCCATAAGTTCCATGGTCTTCTTGACTTCGTGGAGTTCGATCTGCATAGTTATCTCCGCCTTTAAATATTTGAACAAAAATGATTTGTAAAAATTAATACAAAACGATCAACGATTTGTGAGCTTACAGACGCCACATTTTCCTCCATTTTGATTGTACTGAGTATTCATATTGCCACACCAAAATGTATCGTCGTCGTAAAGCACTGGTGGATCTAACTGCTCAAATTCTGGAAATCTCCAAATACTTGCCCTCATTGGAGGCTCAAGAAGTCTGCCATGACCTTCGACTGATGTCAAGTCTCGAAGGAAAATCAGACAAAAAGCGATTGCAAATTTTGCAATCGGCATTTTGACAAGACTGAAATTTTGTAAACTAGATCAGTGTTGTGGGTGTGAATAAATCGAATTGTGAAATCAATGAACAACATGTTGCCCTATTTATATGAAAACTATAACAGTTCAGCCTCAAGGTTTAAAACGGGTTTAACAATGGGAGAACAAATGTGCAAAATTCTTTTGAAATCTCCATTGAATATTAATATTGGGGTTCAATGTCATGGCCTGACTAAAAATGTTTTTCGCCAACAAATTAGATATATATTTCGACCCTCAATAATTAACAGATCAACTGTTAATTGATTATTCTTCCGCATAATAGCAGAGGCCAAAGTCAATGTACATACATATTATTGCATTTCTTTTATTGGCAATGATCCATAGTACAAACAATTACATACAAAAAGAATTTTGTTTTCCTCGAAATGACTATTTTTTACGAGTCGACATTGGGATTAAGTAATTTTTCCAAGTCAGTTTTAGCCCCACGATTAACAAGCTTTGCCATTCTTTTTTGCCGTTCTTCTTCTTTCTTTAGAACTTTTTCCCTAGCTTCTTTCTGCATTGCTGCTGTGATGAAAGCAGCTTTAAGCATGTGCTTTATGTCTTTGCTCAGCCGAAATAGCTCCTTTATTGACATTTGAATGTCGTTTAGTTGATTGAGAGTGTCTGATTGTCCAATCTGCAATGAACCCAACGTTTGTGTGTTTCACTTTATGACATTGCACTGCTTTTAATTACCTTTGGTGCGCGATGCATATGCTTGCAAATCTGTTTATACAAACTATCAATAGACATTTTAATCTGTCCAATAATCATAGTTCTATGAGCAGCCGTTGTTTTTATTCTCAGCAAGTTCTCATCCAGTCGGTCAGCCTCCTCTTTTAGCTTGTCATGATAGTCAATGATCTCTGTGAGGTAATTTCCATATGCCAACACTTCATTGGACTTTGCCTAAATAAAACATGTTTCAATGATTATTTTATAATTTCACATTTGGGCATATTATTTTTTGTATGTACAAAATTATCAGTCTCCAAAGCCTTTTGTCTCTGTGCCATGAGTTCTCTTGCTTCCTCGTCCTTCTTTCCGAGGGATGTTCTGGCCTCTGCTAAAATGTCGTATCTATCGATAAGTTCTCGAATATCTGAATATTCCCCGTGACTCCTCTCCTTCACTTTCTCCAGATATGTTCGGAAGACGGAAAATCCTTGAAGACGTTTTTCAGTATTTGCTTTCACCTCCCGCAGACAGCTAATTTCCTTTTTGAGTTTACGGATTTCCCTGTCCTTTATTTCGCTTAACTCTTTCTCCTTGTAATATCTTTCCATTGATCGCCTTCTCTTTTCGAAAGAGTCCAAGTAATAGTGGTTAAAATTTGGGATTTGTTTGTAAATGTTGTCGTGCATCTCTGTGCAACTTTTCCACCGTTCATCCATAGATTTCTTGTCTTCCATCCACTCCGCTCTGGCATGAGCCAACTGATTGTCCAGACAAGCAAGTTCCCTTTGGGATTGTTCCAGTTCCGTGCTTGTGGTGTACGAAATCCCTTTTTGGTCATCCACATACCTGAGAAAGGTTTCAAATTGTATTCAATCAAGCACTTTATTTCCGAGATAGTTCTCATACTCATTTGCTTGCTCATCAAGTCGTGCATAATAATATTCATTCAAGGATTTTTGGAGAATTCGTGGCTTTCCCTTTCCAGCTTTTATTACGCCATGTATTTTGTTGATGTCAGTCGCCTTACCACAATCACCCATTTTTATAGCTTATAAAAGGGCAAGAAATTGTTATTACAAACAAAGTTGTGGTTGACTGATTTGTTAATTCTTCAAAATTATTGATTCCAAATTCAAAAATAATAAAATTTCCAGCACTTGTATTCAACTGAAGGAGAGCACGGCATAGAAACTTTTATAAGGATCGAGGATATGAAGCGTCACACAAATGAAAACATCAGAGTGGTTATATAGTTTGCATATATGAAATAAATCTCTTGTGAAGCTTAATTTAAGAAGAAAGGGAGCGGAGAAAGCGAGTCCTGGAGAAAGTGTTGATTTAGTGGAGGGGCTAATTTAATTTGGCTGGCTCAGGACAAACTTTGTTGGTTAACTGTATTTTTAAACAAGAAGATGTCATGGGATAGGACGCATCTGGTGGCTTATCCAAGATTAGCTCCTCTTTTTCGTTATTAAAAACGTCACAGGATTATATTTTTCATTTGGTTGCTCATCTCATAAAATCGTGTCTGCTTCTTTTATATTTATTTACCTATCGCTAGTCGTGTAAAAAGGGAGAGAAAGAAAGCTATTAGCAATCAGAAATGGAAATAAGCCTTCCAGAAAAATGTGATTTAGTGGTGTACATTGTACATTTTTACCCTTTATTCCTACCCAGCTCGCGTTAATTAATCAGAGAAGCTTTAATTAGAATTGGATTAGACGTGATTACACAGCTCTCCAAAGTGTCACGTTTATTTAGCGAATAAATAAATATACCAGACTCATTTACATTGTCACATATATAAAGCATACTACACAGTTAAAATATATAAGTACTGTATCTCCTTTTGAGTTGACAGCATGACACAAATTGAATTCCAGTTAGAATTTCCATGCTACATTTCCAATGTTGTCTTGTGGCATCAGCTCCAAATGATGAGTTGCATAAAAGGTGGGCTTAATTACATAAAAACTCATTAATGCGCTCACATGTCACAATTTGTCTTCCTCACTTTACTTTTACTATTATGTATAATTAAATGTTTATATAGATGACCCTGGCAAAGAAGAGCACGTTGACTGGCCTTGTTTTTAAAACTAATTTACCACTGTTTGAATAATTTTTGATTTCAATAAGCAAAGTTTGAAACAAAATCAAAGTAAATATTGCAGCAGGCTAAATTATTTTCTTGCTTGTGTATCAAAGAAAACATCAAAAGAGTTTGTAAAAGTTTCCCATCTCCGTCTTATGGCTATATCAAAATGTCTCATTAGGGTCCAAGGAAAAATTAATATCGATGGAGGCACACACAAGTGTTTGCAAATAATTTCCACAAGTCATCAAGGGGGAAATTTCCATTAAAGTAAAGTTTGATAACTTTCCCTTCCTCCTTTCAATGTAAAGTAATGTATTTCTTTCTTAATGAAGAGTTTAAGCCTTTCACCCCGAGCGATTAAATATCCTCTGCAAAGTAGACCCAAGAGAATGTTTTCTCATCCAATTTTTAATACCAATATTTATCCTGTAGAAATATTCCCTCAACTTTAGTTTAATATGAATTTTTTGAGATTAAAATAAAGAAAGCCATTAAGGAGTCTAATGATGCTTTCACCTGGACCCAAAATATTATATAATATAATCTACGTCTATTTAAACACAATCAAAATGTCATTACGTCATCACACTTGAATTTAGATTATTACTAAAAAAATCAAACGGGAGAAAGCAATTCAACTTTCAATCACGTTTCTGTCACTTATTTTGTGAGAGATATGAGACATGAAACATTTTCCGACATTGTCTGACCTAATCTTTATTTATGGGACTTGGAATTGAATGTCATGCTTTGGCTGTCAGCTCTTTATTTCAGATAAAACACAGCCCATGAAATAAGTTGATTACCGTTCACAATTTCTCTGCTTCCTTTCCAATTTTTCCCAAGCCAGCAGCCCAACAAACCACTCATAATATTTATCATTTCACTGTAGATTGGGAATAAGGAGAGCGATAGGGGATGACACAACATGGTCACGAGCAGGGATCAGACGGTGACAAATGGCCATATAAATAAATAATGCCTTCCATCTCTCTCCTGATTCTTTCACCCTCAAACCTCAAATCACAAACCACGAAGTAGTTTCACTTCAGAGAAAAGAATGACAACGAGATAAAACATATTATGCAAAATGCAAGTGTTGCGAAATTGGAAATATTTTTCAGAGTGAAAGTGCCTGTCACTTTAAGACATTTTGTATTCCAAAGTCAAGCGAGATTTATGACACTTGGCTTGCTTGACCTGACAGCTATAAAAGATTTAAATTTTTCAATCTCAGTGGATGAAAATGAATTATTGATTTTAGTTGGATGGGATTTGAGAAATGGAATATGGAACAGGGGAAACATTACAAAATAAAATGAAACAACGACATTTCACAAAGTTTTTCATTTCATCTTGTTTTTACCCAAATAAACCATAATAAAATTATTAATAATTACTTGACCAATTTTCAAAACTTAAAACCGTTTCAAATGTTGAAACAATATTTTCTCATTATAAAAGATCACTCATTTTATTCAGCAAATTAAGTCATCGTAAGTCACAAATAGGTTGTCCCACGTCGTTTAATGTCAATAGACGTCATTCATCCCTTGGACAAATGACAACAAAAAGCTTAAAAGTAAAAAGTCATTGCAGAGTTACAACTCAATTTGTATAGCATAAAACCCAGCACTTTATTTACTATAAGGATCGCACCCACTTGGGCAAATCATTAAATACATTTCCCCTTTACTTTGTATTGTGATGGCATGGTCCAAAAAATTTGATCATTTATCAACTTGTCATTTTTCCACTTGGAAAACACATTTGGAGCTCTCAGCAGAGAGTTTGCTTTGTCAGTCTCCGAATCTCGTTCCCGTCTCATGTCCTCCGATACAATGCACGCTACTTCTTGACTTTTTCTTCCAACCAAGATTCTCATTTTGATTCCATCATTTTGAAACTAATGATCCTTGCAAATGGAAAAATTGGATGGAATTGAGAGCTGAGAAATGAAGAAAGAAGATTTTCTCATTTTGATTAATATTTTGGACCTATCTAAACTAAATCTAAATCAAAACATGAGCCGCATAATGAAAATTCTTGCTGGAGGACATTCCAAAGATGTCAATCCTTTAATTAACCAACATTACATCAGATTGGATGAAAGAGGAATCCCTTTGTCCTGTCATTATAGCATTACACACTTTGCTCTATATACAATGCCTATAAACATGACAGACAAATTCCTCTCCACTTGCTTACTTTACTTTACTTTCTCTTTTGCCATAAATCCAAAGAATTTCCGTTTGTTGTATAACCCAAAGTACAAATAAGCCGGAAGCAATTTGTCCACAGTTTATACACAACAATTATTACATTCTCTCGCTTTGTCTCCCAAACAAACAAACATTTATTTTTGTTGCTCAACCAGGTCCGCAAAGAAAACATTTCCTCAGAAAAGGGGTAAAGTAATTAAATTGTTAGGAAAACATCATTTGTAAAAAAAATCAAATGACTACTAACTTCTGGGAGGTCCCGGATCCGACTGAGAACAAAAGTCAAAGTCAATAATATAGTCAATTTAATGGTGATAAAAATCGGAACAAGAGATTGTCGGTTCAGATAAGATACAACCCCGATTTTCGGCTCTATTCAAGCAGGGGACATAAAACATGACGTAAATTGGGATTGAACAAATCCACATTTTCCAGGCTTTTTTTGGTTTTCTCGCTTTTTTATTATTTTTGTGTGCCATCAACAATATTTGACTTTGACAACTGCTTCCCCTTGTTGTCCTTTCACTATTTACTACAGGATACAAGCCAAGTGGCTTGTCAAGGGATGTCAAATGTCTGTTTCATGTCACAAAAATCTTGAAATTTCTGTCACTTTCAAACATTAAATTTATATATATTTATGTATGGAACGAATCGATTAAACATTTTGCGTAAAATAAAAGCCATTAATTTTTGACCACACAAAAGGAGAAACGCATTAGAAAATTCCAGTAACAAAAAGTCAAGTCACAAGCCCACCTTCAAAATAACTTGTTAGCTTTTCCCATCCCATATAAAGGGCATATTATTATAAAGTTTAGCGTGATGTATTGTTTGAGCAGCACAGTTGAATTTAAAGCTGTCAAAAGCGGACAAAAAGTAAATAATTGATGTTACAATGGAAGGAATGAAATCAACAATTTTATTACTAGAAAGAACGGCCACGGAATTAATAATGAAATGATGATAAAATATTATCCTCCGTGGTCCCGTCCCTCTGTCCCGTGGCTAGTGAGTGAGATGAGATGGCCCTTAAATGATGTGTGATAGTGTACAAAATTAAATGAAGGTCCCCCCTACAGCCACGAATAATGGGAATAAAAGGATTGAGGACAGACGGAAAATTGAGCGAGAAATGGGGATTGAGACCCCCCTCGAGTCCTTGCCTCCTTGTCCCTTCTTTTGGTAGTAAATTTGTCTCTCTAGCCCAAGCTTATTAGAAGATTGGCTGGATTATTACATAATACTAATAGAGGAAAGCAATCTCAAAATCTTCAATTTATACATATGGAAAAGCCGGAACACAGGTAACAAGAAAACAAGCAAAGAATATGAAATCAGTGGGAGCTCTGGTCACAGTCAGTTAGACAGTCTAACTTAGACTGTATTAAAAGGCAGAGTCACATTAGAGACTTGGCCAAGTCCATCCATAGTCCTTCTTTCTTTTCTTCTCCCTGATGAGCGGCAGAGGGCTAAAAGGACCCCCAACGGCAACAACGACCAGCCACGAATTGCATTTCGATTTTCAAACGAAATTGTTCCAATCAAATGCATAGAAATTTTATAATGATGATGCGGCCAAGTTGCCTTTATAAAATAACAGCAAAGGACATGATCTATTTAGAAAACACTTTTGATCTCTTCCAAGGGCATTTCATGTCCCACGCAAAGCCCATGGGGCTATAAATATTTATACATATTTAGGTGCAAAGAACAAAGTCAAATTTTGTCAGTTCTGAGGAAAAGATTAAAATTAGAAAAAGCCTAAAGACTCTGCCTACGACCCACATTTTTAATTTAACAATTTTGATGAAAAAATATGATCATAGGAAGAAGACAGCTGAACTTGAATTTTTTTCTAATTTTGAACCACATTTCTCTCCGTGATTACATGTTGTATGCTATCTGAGGAGATATCTGACAATTTGTGTGGGTACATATAAGTAGTTGTTACTTTGAGGGTTGGGAAATAAATAATGAGAAATGTCTGGTCTCCTCTGTTTTAGAACTCCATATTATATATGACCTTTCTCTCCTTTCCGTCCTAAATTAAATGCCAATCTTTTACTCTTTCTCTCGCTCGGGTCCCCTCCGGTCTCAACTTTTGAAGATACACAAAATGCCGACCCCAAACAACAAACTAAATAGATACACTTTTCTTCTACTCCTATATATTTATTTATACCTCTGGATGGAAGTATCAACTCAAAGGGTTGGGGAAAACATTTAATTTATGTAATAAAGCGTGTTTCTTCAACAATTTAGACTCATCTCGTGTAATCAAATGAAAAATGTCTTTAAATTAATGGGATTATACCTTTATTATACAACTGACTGCTGACGATATTGTATCTCTTAGATTTTAAAAGATAAAAAAGATTCCAACCAGCTAAAAGCTGTCATTATACCAAATTTACACAATTTTAAAATGATTTTCTTGTCCCTTGTACTTTTAAGATTAAATCATACTCAGAGATTCCGTAAACGTATGGGACAGCAGCTGCCGGCTAAAAAAGTTGTAAATTGTTTAATTTTAATCTGTCAGCGTAATTACTTTTCTCTGACTGGGAAAAGAAAGCGTAGGGAAATTGTAAATATGCATGAAAAGTATAATCACTTAATCTAGCCAATTATGAAATTAACGGTGGACTCCCGACCCGACCTAAACTACCAGAGGCATTGTCTTCTTGGCACACAAAACCTTTTGTTTTCCAATTAAAGGGGTGAAGATGCTCTAAGCTCTCTGCTGAAAATGAAAATAGATGAAGCCAGTCAATAGTAATCCAACTGAGGATTAAAGTGCTGTATTAATGTTTATTCGACCCACCACACCTTACAAATACATATCTGCCTCTCTTGATTCTATCACGTTATATATGGCGTGGAAATATTTTGTGGTTTGTGATAGGCCATGATTCTATTTGACGCTCCTCGATAAGATCATACCATCAACATACCACAACACACCTTTCATATTCCCTTCTAATGAGTTTTTCCAGCTAATCGTTTCAAGCTGCATTGGCGTCATTTGTACTCGTCATTTATTACTGTAGATGGCGTGACATCTTTAAGAATTATATGCAACTTTTTTCTGCGTTTTCATCATTTTTTTCATGTATGTTATATGATCCTTTTATTCCATTAGATTCAAGACAAATGGGAGAAACGGGGAATAAATATAATGATGTGCACTTTGGGAAATTGGTCACAAAGGAAGTGACCAGAGGCGACCACATGGAGCGGCGTGATCTCGACCAGAAGACCAATTTGGATAATAAATGAAACACATGACAATCATAGACTAGTCTCTATTTACAAGTCACACCACACCCATCCCTTTTACCCCAAATAGCTTCCATCCCGCCCTCAATAAAAGCATTTCCTCGTAAAACCCAACAAGTCAGGCAAATTCGTAAAAGGTCCGTTCCATAGCACACTTATTTGCTATACATAGATGACCACACCTTTGACCAGCCAACTTGTTCCGGAGTCATAAAGAAAGTTTACAAAATACATTTGCTAATGACGAGCTTCCTATAAATAGTTTGCTTGCTAAAACTCTTGTCCCATTCAAAGGGACAGGAAGTTGGTTTGTCTAAATAATGAGTTTGTTCACTTTACTCTGAGGAGTGAAAGTTCATGGGCGTCTTTCCAAAATAATAACAACAGGGATATAAAATAGCTCTCTCTTGACAAATTATTTGGACCTTTGGTGAAGAAGGGAGAGGGAATGTTCTCTATTCATGTCGTGAGTCTCCCTTATTTTGTGATTGAAGTTTCCCCACTGACAATAAGACGGAAGCTCTGCCTTTGGATGGATCCCATATTTTCCCAAAATGACTAATTGATTACCGCAGACTAGAACTACATTGGATTGGGATGGCACGGTAAAAAAACGACAGAATGAGAGGAGAGTCGGCAGTTGTTAAATCTAGATTTAGATCACGATTCCCTGTCTAATCCAATGTCTAATCCAATATTGAGTTGAGATTAATGCGGCTTTTGATTTGCCAAAGTGCTACATACCAACACTGCCAGCAGACCGTCGTCCTTTCATTTCTAAATAAGCCAAAAACAAATGGTAAATAAGTAAAGGAAGCACTTTCTTCAAAGTCAACTCCGCTCTGCCATCCCATAAAAAATTCTGCTACATTTGATCCTCTTTCTTTGTGCCTCTAATTGTTTTACTAAAGCCTTCGACGATGAAACAATAATGAGTTTTGAGCAATTAGTGTCTTTTGTCTCAGCTATTGAAAATTAAACCTTCTTGTTATCTATACTTTTTTTGTTTATTCAAAAAATTTTGCTGTCATCCTCTCAAAAATTTAATATCTAATATCCAAAGCATTTAAAAAATTCAAGACATTTTGATAGAAAAAGCATTTTAAAAATTCCATGAACCACCTTTCGGCCAAAGTTGGGATAACTCTGGAGAGAAAGTATAGAATAAAATGTGTGCTTTGATCTTGTCTCATTTTCATCCTCGTCTAGGGAAAGTTTTATTGGAAAGTGTTCCCAACTTGATTTGATAGATCTTCCTCTTTGTGGTCTTCTCTTGTGGGAAATTTTCTTTTACTCGTGGAAATTGCTCAAGTCTCTTTATCAACCTTCTCATTTCTTATTTTTATCACGTATCTTATATATTTTCAGATCAGAAGAAGCTTCCACTTTACTTTGTCCATGTCTTCTTTCAGCTTTCTTTAGTTTTAGTCAAAGTCATGTTGACTTACGTAGCACGAATATTGATCATTGACGGATTCCAATGCTGGAAAAATCATACTGATATTTTTGCTAAAAAATATATCCTTACAAGTTAGATGCCATTTTTTTCTGGAATGTTATAAAATGAAATGAACTTTGCTTTCAACTTTTTCTATGAAAAATCTTTACATTACACGGTTTTAACCCGTTTAATTAAACTAATAATCCAGTTGACGTGAATGTATGTAAACTTGTCTTTTATATCTTCAGCGTTCATGTTATTTTTTGTTTTATATAATAAGGATGCATTCATTTCAAACAATTTAAGGGTAAGCACAAGCAACTTTGGATGGACAGTGTATAGTAATTATTTTGACCAAGAGTGCTCATCTTCTTTTTATTAAACGATGACTTGGGACAGGAATTTAAAATACAAAATACTTTGTAGAAAAGTTCCAGAGAAGGACGATTATTAGGTGGCTAGTACTGGTTTTGGTTAGTTAGTTTTAGTTGCTATCTGCCTACTCTGTAATTATCACTCTTTTTTTCATTTTCAGAATCCAATACTTTGTTACATCATCATGCCATGATTCTCTTTCAGAGATCAAAATCGGATTGGGCTGGGACCTGGGACTTACAATTTACAACTCATCCTAAAATTTAAAATGTATGGTACCACTATAATAAACAAAATATATAGATTCCAATGAGCAGCAGATGTACAAAAAAGACAAATCATTTGAGTCAGGCAAGGTGCTCTTTTAAACCAAATTACACTGAAAGATCATCTTCAGCAACCTTTAAAAAATTAAAAACCTTTTTATCCAGCACAAGATGAGATTTATATTCATCTAGGCCCTATACAACCAGAAGACAAACCACTTACTAGAAATTACAGGTGAGCAAGGATGGCATGATTTTTAGCCATCCAAAAAAGGGATTTGATATGTGACTATCATAAAGTAAGGAACAGGTCGTGTGACTGTAAAGTCCTCTTTTTTGTCCAGTCAAAGTTCAAGGAGAAAGACAGAAGTTGGAATCAGTATTCCAAAGATGTTTTGGGCTGGGTATTCGTCATCTTTTTACATCGCCCTTTGACATGAGTTGGCTGTGTGCGTGAGTACTGACTTCAGATGAGACCGTTTGTCAAATACCTTTTAACTTTTGGGTGATGATTAAATGCAGTTTTTTATTTAAAATTTTCTTACCTGATGGGAAACATGATTTTGGGTTTTTTGCCCTACCAATTTTGGCAGTTTATCATGATACAAATCTCCTGGGTGGCTTCATTTGTCACTTTATAATTACGCATATTTTTCTGATCTGGTTAAACAGACTGTAATTGGATTTTTTTTACTACTTTAAGTGTTTATCTGACAAACCAAGTGTTTCTTTGTTCATTGTGGGAAAATGAGAGGATTTCCTCTGTTTAGCTCAAGCGTTATGAGAAAAAGCCGACGAATGTGATTTGAGTTGGCAATGAATTTTGTCGTAATCAAATAATGGTCACTTTCTAAGGAATTTATTTGAGTGAAAGGAACTGACAACTTGTGATTTCAATTGACAGAAAAGGACTCCTTGATTTGATGACATGGACAAACACAATAATGCCAAAAACCAGTCATAACAAAATCCTCTTATCCCATCTCACAAAACAAACAATGCGGAAAATCGCATGTGATTTGATGAACAACAACAAAGCAACCCAAAAGAATGGATATCTTGTAAACAAAACCACAAAAAGCGACAAAGACTTTTTTTGATATATTTTTTAAGAAATTGGAGCTGCATCATTTAAGAAAAAATAATAAATGATATGATCCAATGTCATTTGCACTGATGCTAATGGCTTAATTCCATTAAAACATTCAGGATAGTGAAAGTAATCAAACAATTTCTCATAATCACTCAGCCCAAAAGTCATTTACTTTTTGTCCTCATCTTCACTTTGCTTGGTTTGGAGGGTGAATGAATGAGCCATCATATTCCAGTAACAGCACAAAGTGTCATGTCAAACGGACCATGTCAACAAGATTTCTCATACTTGATTTGACATCATAAATCAAAACGCCACATTCTCCCGACGTGACATTCCGTCCAAAACAAGGAAGGAGTCCGTTGGGGTGAATTTGATACAAAAACTTTTTCCCAGTTCCATTTCACCTCCAGTTAAACCAACCCTGAAATAATCCGTCATAACTTGAGTCGGGTATTTCCCCCGATCTTGTTTTTGGTGGTTGAGTGGTTTTCCTTTCATGTTAAAATTCCATTAAAATTCAGATTTTTATTTGCGTCTGGCCAACACTTTGCTAATGATTTGTTTATAGAAAGTAGTGTCGTATTTATAAAAGTTTTTAAATCAAATTAGTTTATCACCCCTTTATTGCCACCATGATTGTGTTGAAATCTAAATGAAAGTAGTTTAGTCAACCATTAAAAGTCACGACTCATGACACAAACGACAATAAAATGAGCTGACAAAACACTAAAAGGACAGAGTTACAAAGTAGGACGCTGCGGGAGAAGCCAACACACAAAAGGATTAGGATTAAAGGGACAAATGACAAATCAGGCGTGACATTTGACAACAGGTACTTTGTTTGTTTTGTATAACAAGTACTAAGAGATTAAGATGTGAGATAAGATAAAGGTAGGATCATATTACCCTGTTAAACTTGTCCCCTGCCTACTTGCTTTGTTTGTTCATTCAACGACCCGTGATGACACTCTTTTCACAGTTCCATAATCTTTTTTTTGCTTTCATCGTCGTGTAGTCGGCTTACTTTAAATTCAGAGAATGTAATTTAATACTTATGAGATTATCTCCTTTTTAAATCTAGTCCTTGTTTGCTTTCTTTTTCTGTCAACTCTGTCACGCTTTGTCACACCAGAAACAAGAAAAGACAAGTGTCACCTCCTTCAGGGTGGCCCTGTCATTCTAATATAGGACATGTGACATAATTATTTGTTGAGCAAATTATTAAAATAATTGTCTTCTTATGAAGCTACTTATGTAATGTTATAGTCAACTTGGGACACATTTTCTTTCTTTACCCCAAAAGCCTCAAACCCGTATAAATATATACTTAGTAAATCTAGTTGTCACATTTCAATCCAATTTTATTTCCATTTCTCCCCAAACTGCTGCCACTTGTCTTGAGCCTTCTCGCTCAAGGTGAGAGATACGACATGTCAAACTGTGACATTATGGCCAAAATGCCATCGCAAGTGTCACATTTACCCACGCCACCATTTTTATTAGAGTGCTTCCAGTTGAACAGATCATTATTTTGGGGAATAAAATTTTATTCCCTCTCCCTCTCAGTCAAATTAGGATACAATTTCCAAGATCTTTTAAAAAGATAGCTTGCATAGGACTCCACTGCACTGCTGGGATGTGGAAAGCAATAAAATAAAAATCAGGAAGCAAAAAATAAGAAATATTATGGATTACTTATACAATATTAAGGACATGGAAGAATAAATAGAATTTTGTTGGACCCCTGGATAGATGTGTCTTTGGATTTTGTCTCAAGTGGAGAGTCCTTTACCGATGATATATTGTGGACAAGATTGGAGAGTTTTTAAATTAAAAATTTCCTTCTATATTAAGTCCTGCTCTTGAAGAAAAATAGTCCAAGAGTGATATGGGATTTAAATCATAAACGAAACCGGTGGGATTCCACTCTAATTCAGTGACTCGAGTTGTCATCTTTGCTATATCTTTCCCACACAATGGGAGGAAGGCACTTTACTGTCTTATAAAATGTCCGCAGCTGGACATCCAGCTATATCTCCATGTCTTGTCTCCATAGGCTTGAAGAATGGCAGAGACCGCGACTACGTCGTTTTAAGATTGTGGCACGCTGCCGACTTGATCCCCCGTCGACTTTCTCTCTCTCTCTCTCCTTCGTTGGTTGTGGCTGGATTTCGGTGACTGACCAGTACAGTCCAAAATCAAAATTATTATATTGTACACAGTCTCAAATTTTCATTCCAATCAATAGAACAGCCATACAAAAAAAGTCTTGTTAGGATCCAAAACTGTATCGATATTTTTTACAAGTTATGTTGTACAAATTCCAATCATCCATCCATTGTATTGTATTGAATAAATAATATATCACTGGACTGCACTCACTGTTCTATTGTTGGATCAAAAATCTTTTCTTATTACTTGTCATCAGCATGTCTAAGAAAGGAACCAATTCAAGTCCCCTATTGGCTTCACTTTTTCTATATCATCTGTCTCTCTGCTGAATAAAATGGGAGAAGGTACAAGACAAGGTTTGTCCATTGTCTTCATGTCATGCACACATGGCACACACTTTTTCTACGCTTGGCATTTCTTAACTGCTTATAGTGCTCCCCAACTGGGTCAATAAGACTCCGACAGAACGTTACTAACCTTTGACATTCTAAAGCATTTATATAAAGTTACAGCCACTCATCATGAAGCGCAACTTATTCCGAAATTAATAATTGGAAAATATGAAGAAAAAAGAATCAGTAATAGCAATCAGTATGGTTGCGACATCAAACGTGTGTCTAACATGAGGATTTTTCAAATTCATTATACAAGCTCTCAAAAATCAATTTAGTTATGCCACTTTTTATCAGAGTCTGCTGGGCCCGAACTTGACTTTCCATTTCTATGCTCGATTGTGTCCAGATTAAAGCGTGACGAAGAGCCAGCATATTTTAATGCAGACAACACTTGTTCCATTTACTGGATGGCATGCGACAAGTAGCTTACTACTTTCAAACTCAACTTTGTTACTCAATTTCCCCAAGATCACCACCTCCTGGGATAGGATACAAATTGTAAATCTTTTCAGACTCAGGTGCCAGTGAATTGGATGTCATTGTGAAATGGTGGACCACCAAGACCTCGTCTTTATGTGGCTACAATGCCAATTAGTCACACAAGCCAAATGTAATTTTACTTTGGAGACTATCACTCAAAATTTTTCGAAGCCAGCCACGTTCTGAGCACAGACCAAGATTTAAAGAAATTTATTTTGTGAAACCCCTTTATTATGGGATGTATAGTGATTTTTATGAAAATTTTTCTCCCCACTGTAGTCTGCTTATTAAATTTTTCGGCCTTTTTGACTCTTTTTAAATTACAACATTACCCCAAGTTTACAAGCCCTCCTCTGGATTTGTGGTCACTCTTTTCTTTTGATGTTTCATAACTGGGCGACTTTTCATTATTATATTGCACCACTAGTAATAAACGTAACAATAAAGTTAACGGGGTGGAAGAGGTCATAAAATCATTCGTTTTTAATAATAACAATATTTTGTGACTCCCTTATCCTTATCCGTCCACATATAGGCTCAATCTCTAATAATAAGATGAAACAGGGCTTCTTATTATTAACAAGCTACAAAAAAACAAATGATGGAACAAACGTTTGAGCATCAAATCACAAGTGCCCGACCATAGACAAAGCACAAGCCAATGAACATTCCAGAGGGTAATAATGTGGTTGGTAAGGACATAGGGTGTCTCTCTTTGTGATGATCATCATTATATTGGATGCTCTGCGGAAGACTGAAACAAATTTCTTAAAATAAAATAAATGATGTTTCTAGAGACAGTGAGACCGACCTTTCCTACCTTGTTGGAGACAGGGCTCAAAGAACAAATGTTTCACGGTACACAAAAAATAGTCTTGGCCATGCCTATTTACTAGTTAAGCTTTTAGGAAACCCAACATTGTTTTATTAAAAGAATACCACAAATTATCATCTTCTCATCTCTTAGAATGATGAACTTTTGTCACAACTTTGTGTAACCTATAAATTGTAAGCAGCAATTATCAGTCCATTTAAAATTTTTACAAAGGTAAATAAATTGGTACTTTTGTTCATTTATGTAATTTTTAATGGTTGGCATTCATTATTTTTATGTGTTAATGGTTAGGGAAAAGTTTTGGGCTCAAAATTGCTTCATGCTTCAATACAATTTACAAACTTTTGTTTTCTTTCGTTAGGTGCAACTGTCGTATTTTCTGTCATTAGTTTTTTTTGGAAGAGGACCATTTGCAGAGACGAAAACAGGAGGACGCCTCCAAAATTTTGGAAATTTGAAAACATTTGCCATTTGGCAAGCATGAGGATTATTGAGGAGTCTGTAGCCTTGTCACAGATAAATGTCAAAATTTATCTGCCTCTTTCGTAGTTCCTTTTTCTACAAATGGAGAAAAATCGCTTTCCCAGTAATAACCATAAACATGTGTAATTACTTGGGTAGTGTTTGGGGTGGGACTGTGATTAGTTTTTCCATGTTTCTAAGAAAGAGTGTGTTATGATGATCTTTTACTTTTCTCATTGTTTTCCTCTCCAGTCATTGTTTCCCTCGTCCAGAAACCAGAAGGTTGGCACCCCCATCAACAAAAGACCAGCTCGTAATTGCACTCTCCGATGACAGTTTCTACCTTTGCCGAGACCGCAACCCAAAATTTTAATTAAGTTCCACTCCTCTCTCAAACAGAATGGATGGCTTCCTCCCATACAATCATACATCTAACCAAACCTGTCAATAAGTAAATAAACTAAGGTCAACCAAGTCAAGCCACAGAACAAAATCAAAATTAGTCAACTGTCAGCCCAATGACCGTGAACAATCAGCGTAAATTAGAAATAACTAAATGCACAACTATTTTACCTGGAGAGAAGTATAGCCAGTAGCAAATATCTCATTTTGGCAAATACATCTAAAAAAAATATGCAACTAATCCCCCAAGAGACTTTCCCCCAATATAGGGGAAGAAGTGACATATGACACAGTGACCTAGATATACAGGGATTAGTAACAAGTAGTAACAACCCTCTTCTGTATTAAATCCTCTTATTTTGATAGGAACCATTTATAGATACAATTACACTTGTATATATGTATCACGAGAAGGGTGGAAGGCAAAGGGGGAAATGTTGAATGTTCCAGGAAAATTTGAGGGGAAAGAATACATCAAACAAATAGATTTAATATCTTTGGACAATAACGTTGAAAAATGTGCGAAAACTCTTCATTAAAACTTAATACATTATAAATTTTACTGTAAACAGTTTTGTGGAATTTTGTAAATTATTTGACATGCTAATTTAGCATTGCTAAAACGTGAACTACTCACACGCTACCACATGTAGATAATACGCTACACGAAAAATTCATTTTCAACCAAACATTGGACGATTATTGACGCCCTGGCTTTGTCTTTTTAAGAATTTACAAGATGGGCTAAATTTTATGTAGACAATCTATCGGACATTGCATCCACTGACTGAGAAGATGCATAACAAGAGACAAGTGACTGTAGGTGATAGCATTAATCATTTTTGTTAATAAAAAATCGTGAAATTCCCATTGTCAATTGTGAGCTGATAAACAAAGAACGCGTCAAAAGGAGAGAACAAGTAACAAGTGGCACTTCCAGTTCAACTTCGTGACTTTTTGGATCTTGAAATTTTAATACCTACTGATCCCCTCTCTTGAAATTATTATAAAATGTAAATGATTTAAAAGACAACAAGACAGTTCTCGGGCCACTGACTTTGTACGGAATAATAATAATCATGATCAGCATAAGCTCAGTAAAATAATTTGGGCTTGTCTCAATATAATGAACGATGACGGAATGTGGATTAATCAAAAAATGATTGTTTTTGAAAAGTTTTACTTGAAATAAAAAAAATACAACATCATAATAATCATTAGCCCATTTTATTGATACAACAGGACAATAATAAAAGAGTACGGTGCAATTTTATACACGACATAATTTTGGTCAATATTCAAATAAAAATTATTGCTAAATAAAAAGTTTAATTCCGGTTGTTTTGCTTTATAGTGAACAGCACAACTTGCTTTTAATTATTAACGGAATTCAAGCCAACTTTGAATTTTACAGAATAATATCATGTCAACTGATGGATTGCCACCAAGAAGGGAATAAAGTTGTTGATCTGATTAAAGTCTGTAAAGATTTTATATAAATCAAATCCTGCTGCGTACAACAATCAAATGAGACTTTAGATTTGCAATTTTTTTGCAATGTATGCCATTGGTCACCTCGTTTACCTTTACAAGTAATTGTCATAATATCGGCTCCCCACCTTTTCCATGTTTAATGAAATGATGATAAAAAGTGCAAATTACATTACTCAGAATGAAAAAGTGGTTGACTGGAAAAGAAATTAACGAAATACTTAACATATCAAATAAATAAACAGTAATTAACACAAGTTATATAAACAAGAAAATGTCAAAACAGGATCATTAAATATGTAGCTGAGACAGCAAATGAATAGAATGCTGGCAATTATCATTTAAATTTTATTTCTTTACGCTCACATTTTTCAAAAAATGACTGTTGTTTTAATGAGAATTGCCTGTGACCCTTTGTGATCAGTGTCATTTTAGTCATCGTCAAGTCAAATTATTGAGCCCCGTGGCCAGACTAGACACATTGTGTATTGGACAACTAATTTCTAGTCTCAAAGTCTCAACTTGTAGATATGTGAACACAGGTAATGCATAATTAGGCAATTAGAGCAAATTTGCACGTTTTGAATTTACACAGCGTCCATTATGTTTGGTGTTGAGGTGATGTAAGCATATATATATACAGTGATATGCAATCCACTACCTGTCTCCTCCCATGAAATAATATATGGCGCAATTAAAGTGACAAATTTGTCCAACACCTCCCTCAAAATGTTATCAAGTTACAGCCATTATGTCATTAAGTGTCGTCTAAAACACCGGGACGTCCCATGCCACACATTATTTAAAAAAGATAAGGAAACATGCATAATAAATGTCTCTTTCCCTGCTATCAGACAAATAATCTCAAGTACTTTAGCTCCCTAGTCTCAGTCTTGGCACAAGACACAAAGAGGAAGAATGGAATGACAAATCTCAGTTACTGTGATGATCTTATCTCAAAGAAGGTTTTATGAATGGGTGTGCATACATATGTATAGTTAGTTGTCCTTTTTGTGAAAGAGACCTGCGTGATTTGACAAAAGACATGTCACTCCATGTTTTCCATTCTTACTCCACGAGTCTACTCACGTTTGTTTGGTCGTAGTTTTACTACGATTTCTTACTACTATTTCATATCCAAACATTGGAAAAAACTTTCTCCAAATTGTAATTGTGAAAGTTGCTGCCTGCTAATCTGAGGAGATGGTGTTGATGTTGGTGTTAGACTACAATCGCACTTTCTTTCCCTTTGCTCCGCTTGTTGAAAGTTTCAACGTTTTAACATGAAACCTTAAGTAATGCAATATTTAATAAAAGTAACCCATGAAAAGTAAATCAAAGCTCTCATAATCAAAATTAAAGAGCAATTGCACAGTTTACAAACTCATTCACAAGTTTAACTGCAATTTTTGAATCTAGTTGTGTGTCAGATAGATTTTTATTGAATAGGATCACGAAAATCAAGTTGAGCTTCTGAATGAAAACATAGATATTTAAGAACACTCCTTGTAAAAACGTAAACAGTAATTACAGTTTATATGCTTATTTGAATAATTTAAATTTGCCTATTTTCCATCCCTATCCTTGATTTGATTGTGCTACCTGTATTTTAGTTCTCGAATCTAGTTGTTTGTCAATTCCTTTAATTCGTCACCCACCCAGTAAATTAATTCTTTGCAGATGCAGATGAAGCCGATTTCATGTCATGTCATCATTTCTATCCTCTCATTTGACAACCCTTAAGCCTATACCCCACAAATCACAGAACCGGTTGAATTAAATAATTTTTATTCCCGATAGCATCAATGATGAATTGTTTTTAATAATTGACACTCTTAATCTATAATTATTTTCAAAAGAATTTCTATCATTCATTGACGTAATCCTTATAAAATTTAGTGGTCCATACCACCGAGGATTGATACGCAACTTGGTGCACCCTGCGTAAAAAAAGTAAGTTTGGTAGTGGATGCAGTGCAGTAGTTTTATGTTGCTGGCAGTGGTGGTAAAAGTGATGCTTGCAAACTTTGCCAGTTGTTCTTTAGTTTGGTTGGAGCTTTGGATGGATGAAATGTTGAGCTGCATTACGTTACGTTCTTACAACCTACAGCCAGTCGCCCTTCTGTCTCAGATCTGAACGTGAGCCATAAGTGCTGCTCTAATTTCTGCACTACCTCATCTCTCCTTCTACCTTCTTTCATATGTAAAATCGAGAAAAAATTGAGGAAAATGGGAAAGTGAAAACTGTTGGTTTTGACTGGGTTGGGGAGAAGTGAGACTAGTGTCTTTGGAGAAAGTTGACAGGTGAAAGTAGGAGTGATCGTGGGACTAGAGGCGAAGGGTGGAAGGAGTGAGAGTGGCTGGAGTGTGTTCGAAGAGGACAGACGACGCACGACAAAAAAGACGAGAAAAAGTGTCGTGCTGTCAACTTACAAAACCATTGGCTCACAAAAGTGATGGGCGTGGGCTTGAAATAAATAGGGGACACACTCTCCAGATTTCTCAACAAAGACATTTATCCACAAAGACATCCCTTAACTTCATCCCTCGTTTACAAGGGAAATGGATTGGACAAATGTACTTACTTGTAAAGTTATGAAATAAGTGAACAATTGCAGTATTTTTATCACACATCTGAGTAAATCTATTTTCTCTGAGTTTTGGAGGAAAAATATCGGAAGCATAAAACACTCATGAAAATGGTAAGTATTTAAAAATCAGCGATTCATCAAAAAATAATTTTATTTACCTATTTATTGCAATAAATCTCTACATTTGTAACCTTGTTCAATTAATCATGTTTCTCATGGTATAACAATTAGCCTATAACAATTAGGATGTCAGCTCATATCATTTTAGTAATTCACAAATTCATTGTATCCCAATCCTTCTCTTTTCTTGCAATAAGTTATACTTGCAACTTGTGTGACTTTTTTTATTGCTTTACACCCAAATTAGTTGGCCTATAGTTGAAATCATTACATGAAAATTAAAATGATTTACAATCCCATCACATCTCATAATATTTCATAATAAATAATGAAAAATGGTCAATATAATTTACCCAAATCGTCACCTTTTATGTATTACTATTACTAGTATATGTAAATGCCAAATAATTATCACTTTTCAAATCTTGTGAATTTTTATCAATACCAAAAATCTTTAATAAGTACGAAGGTGACCAAGGAGGACACTAAAAGTGCATGACACTGCCAACTCCAACCAACCCACCCCTTCAATGTCAAATAATTACAATCGATAATGAAGGATTGTAAATTGCATTATAATAGCACAAGCCAAATCCAAATATTGATATATTGCATGCATGTCTATATATTTACATGTCACGTTTTGTCTTGTGTCAATTCTTGATTTGGTTTGAGTGTAATTCGCAATGGTCTAAATTCCTTAAACGATTTTTACTTTATGCTTCATTACAGACAATAAATATGCATTAACTTTGCCCAAAAGGGGAGTTATCACATGCTACAAGCCATTTCTACTAAATGGTCAAGTCAAAATCTTGTATGAATCAAAAGTAGCCGAATGTTTGTACATGACGTGTATAATGAACTCTGTAACAAGAAATTAGTTTGCAATAACTAATATCAATTCTAGTCAATATTGTCAATCTTCAATCAGCTTCATTGTTTGGGTATTGTTTCAACTTTTGTTTTTATGAGTGTGTGAGCAAGGTAAAATGTCCACTCCATGCAATATTATTAAATACTTTGGTAGTTGTCGTTAGCCAGCTTGAGTTAAATCGTGACTTTATAATAATTCTTCAAGTTTTCCTTTGGACAATGAAAAAGGTGAAAAATTTTACATAGAGGCAAGGCAAGATAGATGTATAGAGGCTCATTACATTAAATATTTGTTCGATTATTGATGCTGAGGACACAAATCAAAATATATCAAAATTGTTGACACCCCTTTGCCATATGACAAATGATTTTCAAGCAACTCCCTTCTCAAATTCCAATCAAGCTGCTAGTCTATGTACACTACAACATTTTTTATCAATACATAATAAACCGATATCAGTATCTATTACACACATGAAGCTACTTTGGTTGAAGTGTCCATTTATTATTAATTTTGTCAGGGGCAGGCAACGCTGAGCAGAATTAGAATTTTAAAATAATCAAAGCATGAGGAGCTAAATCATCTTGAGGATAGTGACAGCGTGGCTGGTCATAACAATAAAATAAATTACAATACTCACGTCCACTAAAGAAACTATTGCAGTGTAATGACAAATTGTGCATATTACACACAGCTATTGTTTTCAACAAGTTGAGACTGTTTAATACAACTAGCAAAGCATTTTGTTGTTTTCCAAAAAAGTTGAGATTTGTTAGCAGTAGTGCATTGATCACAAATTGGCTTTGAACTTGAGATGCAATTTGCAATATATGCACCTTGTAATTTACAAGCTACTTTCAACCAGGAGTTTATATATTTTGTTATTTTCTTGTTGTTTGATGAAGATGATGGGATATGATGAGAACATGACATGACTTTGACTTGGTTGTGCAATAACAAGAAAGGAATAAAATAAACCAGGCTTTTGTGCTGTGGCTTCTTCATTCTTTTGCTAAAGGCTCTTGTTCTAAGGCTGAAGGTGGTAATTAGTTGGAGGGTAAAGAGTGAATTTGTAATTGCTCATTTACATATTCTAACTTAACCTGAGTAGCATAAACTGAAATGAATCAAGTGCCATTGGTTATTTTGGCAAAAAAATGCTGGAAATGACTTTTTCCTAATCAACTCTCACCAATAGTTAATTAGTGATTGGGAATGAAAATCTAATGAACTGAATTTTGATGAGTACTTATTTTAAATGTCCAGAGTCATTTCACGCGTCCTGATTTTGACCGAATTTTAATGGCTGTCTTTTAACGACAATACTAATTTTGCATTAAATTAGTTCAAAATATAATTAAAAAGTCAGCCAAAAAATCAGCCTATAAATAAATGTACTTATATACGTATGCATATAAGTATAACGTGTCTCATAAAATTTACTCTTGTTATATAACAGAAATAATTTAAATCACTCTCATAATCGTCAGTTCCATTTTCTACTCTTCTTAGTCCAATAAGCCGCACAAGAAAAAATTGATTTTACTCACAAATTAGCAGAGGACGGTCATTCTGTCGCCTGTTGGTCTTGGCTATGGCGTTCTATGCATTTGTCAGAATATAAGCCTTCATCAATAAGCAACTGTGGTAAACTTATAATTTAATGTGTGATGAATAATTCAGATGCTTCTGATTCTCTGTTATGGCTGAGAATAAGATTTCTTAAATAATTAGTGGCAGAAGAGTGATTGACTTGGGCATGGCATTATATTAAAATTAGAGCGAAGCTTAGAATGGATATTGTCATAAATTATACTTTAAATTAAAAATGACCAAGGACATGTTCAGAAAGAACGACGGCTGCTTGTCCGTCACATGACATTGTGTAAACTTCAACTGATTTAATAGAGTCTTTGACTTGAGACTCTAATTTAATTAGGAGCATTTAAAAAACCTCAAGATCACATCATATGGCTTATATGCATAGTTTAGTTCACCATTACATTTGCTTGACAATTTAATTAACATGTTATTTTTCTATCTATGCTTTTGTCGCGTTACAATTCCACAAAATTCCAGTCATCTGATAAAATGAGACGATTAACAAATATGTCATACATCTAACAGCTATAAAAAAATAAGCGGCTGCTTTGTGCCAAGTTTATGATCTACATTAAATTATATTAAAATATCGTTGTCTTGTCACAAGCCCACATATTATTATAACATACAGGGCAGTTAATAATTGATCAAGTTTCAGATGACATTTTAAGGCCAGGCTGTGCCTGTTGTAGTTTGCTTAGCAAGTTTGTATATAATGACATGACATGAAATGACAAGTGGCTGCGGCTTTTCTAACATCTGTATCAATTTCAACTTTTTAGGATTTTGTCAGCAACCGTGTTGCGCTTCCTTGATCAGAGTTTTTTAATGTGTCATCCCATAATTAATGTAGTAATGTGTCATTGTCAGTCACTCTTTTGTAATGTATTTTTTCCCTAGTTAGTAGCTGAAGTGAACAAATATTTTAAATCATAATCCAATTTAAATAAGTTTCAAAAAGTGTGACATCTGGACTAACTGGAATAATTTCAAGACGTTTAGTGAGCATTTAAAAAAAAATGTACAATGACGTTCAGCGAAAATTTTTCCAATTTTTTCAAGTGCTAAAGAAATGTGGAGCCATTTTGGGGTATATCATATTCATAATCTTTCCAAACTATTGTAAAATATGGAATTTTCAGTTATTTGAAAATTTTTGTCAACTTAATACCTTATTCAACTTCCTTTGCGAATGCATTATAATTGCAGTTTATCACCTTATTGACTCGTTGTTTGATAACCAAACTGCAACATTTTTTCTAAACAAGATAAAGAGAAGCACTTCATGGATTTGTGTCACTGTCAATGTCAAATAGTTGCACAGAATCTTCTTGTGATGGACGAACGGTATTTATGCAGTTCGATGTTCTCATCCTCAAAGTCCATGAATTATTGATTATATACATACATGTCAGATTACAATGCATTTTTACTCAAAAGCAGAAAATGAATATCATCAAGTGCAGAAATGTAAATTGAAGAATTTCTTGGAATCTCGTATTCACTGAAAGTGGCATAATTTAACTATCAGCAATAGAGCGGCTGTTATAATACAAAGTAAAGTATATTTTACATTATTATAGACTGACAGAGTTAATCAATCAATAAGTTATAAAAATTATTTGATAGTAAAATTAATTTTTTTAAAAATCAGACAAATTGCGAAATTCATAAAAACAAAAAACCCTTTTTTATAAGGCCATGGGCATCTTTTAAAATACCCTGCATATTTCCAAATTTAGCCCATGCAATTTGATCAAGGTAAAAACATAGGACGATGGAAAATGAGTCAGTGCACCAAAATAATTTGTCCAAGTTATAAATGTGGAATTGTAATGACTTGCTCTTGTCTGCTCTGGTGTTGTATGTAAATAGGGACTATGGTGTCAAATGTCTGATCAATATCAGTGGTAATATAAGTAAGGGGAGAGTTGTTGAGATATTGACTGACTTCTTCGAAATTGTCATTGCCAATTGTCACCGTATATATATACACTCATTATTCTCCAGTTTATTGCTATTTGATGGATGTTTTCAGTCTGATTGTCAACATAACAAGAGTACAACGTGTACGTCTTAATACATCAGACATTCCATATTTATATCATATTGCAACTTTATAAACATATTTCTTTGGTCATTTTTGGGCTGGCCCAATTCCCTTGCGGCTTGGTTCTTTAGGTGATTGGAAATTAACATGTGTACATATAATTTGCCGTTAAAACATACGCTATTTAAATCCAAGTTATCAATCGACATTTCTATGCCCAAAAATTTAAGTGGTTTTTAACCATTTTGCCTTTAAACAGTAAAATGTTGGATACATTGATAAGTTGCATGGTAAGTTATTATTTGATAAAACGTAAATGCAACTTCTCAAGTGCAAGCAATAATAGAAAAACGCATTCACAAATGGAGTTGGTCAAATTGAGGCATAAAAGTGAGACTGAATTTTTTTTTACTCTATATGGTTTTGTATAAGGACAGACATTGACATTTTCCAGACAAACTCCTCAAATAGACTCAAAATACAAAGTGAAACTGAATATTTAGGGAGAATAATATATCTCTTCCTGGTTCATGTAAATTATTGAAAACTAAAGTGCCATGTTGCATTTAGTCTAATGGATATTTTTTCTCAAAAAAATTACAAACTAACAAATTTTTTCATAATGGAAACATATATGCCTTATTTTTGTAACACTAAAATTCGTGTTATAGCATTTTTATTAGTGGACGATCTTGAAATGATACGCGATTAAATTCTTTTTACATTTGCATAAATATCCTCAAAAAATGCCAATAACTTTTAGAAATCCTCTTCTCGTCCCAGGAGGTAGAATGCTTTGGTTATTTATTTAATTTAATGTTCGGCTACCTTCTCAAGCTAAAGTTTACCTTGGCTTGGCAAGATGTAAAATATTAAAAAAAACTGGTCATTCTCAAACCATTCATGTCCATCAACAAGATTGATTTAAAACTTCTTAAAGTGTCAACGTATCAACGTAAAAATCAATTTACTGCATTTAAATAATATTTTCAAGGATTTTAAAGCTCCTTCCTCACGATTGCTAGATAAATTATCCAAGTCCCTTGGGAAGAAAATACATTGCAACTACGTTAATTTTTGCATAAGTTGAAGTGGCTGGAAAGCAGTAAAATTGGATTTTTATTACCTGCGAAAGGATATGAAATTCGGAAGTTGATTTTATATTTTATAGCCATAATTTTCCCCCTTACACACTAATGAAGGTGATTAATTCAGTGTTTGCTTACTAAACCCTTAATTTAATTATTTCCCTTCTCTTAATTGTTTACAGAATGCGGTAGTGGACATTTAATTTGGACTAAATTATTCTTGAGGATTTAAGACTCGTTCAGCTATGGATTTGGTAAGTATAAACAAAAATTTCCTTCTTTTTTTACAGAGAGAGGATTCATATGCATGACAAGTTTTTTTCTGGCAAAAGTTTGTTATTTTTATGACGAATGACTTTCTGGATCGTTTCAATTTGTGTTTGATTTAAAGTGAAGCTGCAGTCCTCGATACTTGATCCCATATTTTTTTAATGTTGTTTTATGTGATGTTGAACAATTTACAATGTAAGCAAAGAGTGGCTGTTCTGTGTTCTCTGTTTCGGCGACATGTGTCTTGTCATCTCTATCTCCCTTCGCTGGTGTTCCAAAGTTCCAACATTAAATGCGTCTGTGAAATGAATTTGCTGGGCGTAGGAGGACGTTTAGTTGCAAGTGTTAAATGATCTATAGATGTTTTTGAGGGAAATGTCCAACTATTTACTACATAACACACTCTTCATCTTTTCCTTTTGGAATGCGTAAAATCGGAATGCTAAAATTAGATGATAATATTATTTTGCACAATACAAAAGTTTTCTTGATCAATTTAAATTTATTCGTAGAGACAGGCAGTCTGGCTAGACTGGCGGACATGGCTCTCATGCTTTGATTTTATAACTTTTACGTTTTAGAAACGAATTACAAATACTACGAACAGACTCACAGTACATCAGCGTCACGAACTGATTAATTTAAATTCGCATACTATCGCAGACAGATTGATATAAATTTTCCTCCTTTTCTTAAACCATGTGGATTGCTTTGATTGACACTTTCTTCATTGGAATAGAAATTTAATTCAAGTCTCAAGTTTCATAACCACACTTTGTTCCAAATTGACAATTGACAGTTCGAGACAATTCTCATCATCCAATTTAAACCAAAAGCTACTGCTGCATTGCTATTTTAAATTTAAACTCTAATTTTGATGAGAAAATTACATCTCGCCTTTAGCCACAGCTTTGTCTTGTCTCATCTCATGTCAGTTCGTGACACAAAGAGAGTGACGTCGTGACCAAAACTCTTTTGGAAAATAGAACTAGGCAAGTTTTTTCTTATTTGTCGCATTTTTTTGCACTGTATACAACAAAAATGAAATGAGCCAGCCAAGGAACGCCTTCGCCCATTATCTCTTGTCTTTCTTGTGGGCTTGTCATCGTCCTTTCCTGTTTTGTCCTATGGAAAAATGAAGGTGGGAAATTTTGTTGGGGAAACAATTTTCATTATCACATTTTTAAAGATTACGAGAATTGCAATTAAGGGTCACATGGATTGACACCTCGTTTAAATTAAAGGAAGTCACTTGCTAATGAAATGAGTCATGTCATGTCTTTGTCCTCTCTGTTTGAAAAAATAACAGGTAAAATTATTAAATTCCCACGTCTATCTTCAGTTAGTTACACTCCCATTTCGCTCAAAACTTGAACTCTGCAAGATGAAATGTTTTACTTCACAAATTTTATCAGATAAGGAGAAATGAGAAACTTAATTTTCTCATTCCGTGGTCTAATATAAAGCTCAAAATATTGCATTACATTAAATGGTAGTCACAATTTATTTTTTTCTCACACAAAAACAAAACATAACAATTTAAACTTGTCATGTCACACGAATAAAGCAACAAATGAAAGGTCTCTGATCTTTTTTTCATGAGAAAATTGGAGCAATATGGAATATCCGAGAAAATTAGCGTCTCATAATTTAATGACAACTAAAGCTGGGATTCGCTCTCATTAAAAAATATTTCATGGAATAATAATGATGATAATAATAATAGAGCTTTTTATTAGCTACCTAGATATGTTCATGGATGATTGTAAGATTGTGAAACAAGTTTATAATCCAAGTTACGATAAGTGTTGAGATATGGCGCAAGAAATTATAGCTTATTTGCTCCACATTATTATCTCGTGACTGGTCACCTTTGGAGTTGGCTTTTGGAGGAAATAAAAGATCACACATTATTACTACCACATTACATTTGCATCCATTTATTTAGAGGAAGAAGAAATTACCTTTGAGCGTCACTGTACATTAAATTACATTTAAATTTCAAATTTTTTACCTTGTACCCTGTGACGAAAGACGTAGTAAGTCAACTAAAATTAGAATTCAGTAATAAAATAAAGTAAAACCGTTTGAAGCTAATCAGCCGTTAAATCTTGAGCGTCGTTAAAATATGGTTCGAGGTTTATTTTATTTATATTTATATGTATATATAGTACAGTGGAGAGTCAAAAGACATTTGAATTTATTGAAGCATCCACAAGGAAATTATTTTTATTTATATTTACAGATGTAGGCAAGCAAGTCATTGACAATAAATTATATGACCACTTAACATAAAAAAGTAAAATTAAACATTTGGTGATCTAGTTCGCACAATAAAAAAAAATGACGAAATTTTCACAAACTCTATCGTTTCCTTTTGCCTCGTGCTAAAAAGTTTGCATAAAAATGTAAGGTCATCTTCACATACTTATCTTTAGAAAAGTTTCCTCCCAACCTTCCAAGTTAAATAAGTTGGGACCACCCCGAGTCCCGTGTAAACAAAATGGGATGAGGTAGAAGAGCAAAAGGACCCAAAAATAAATCCAATTCAAAAACATGATGCGATGCGACCCCAAAAAAGATCACATCACACAGATGCTCTCTTTTCGCCGGAAAAGTGTAATTTTAGGCATCCATAAGACATCTTTTCATTACTCAAAGCTCAACTCATTTATTTGTTCAGAGAGACAGGGGACATAGTGGCCAAAAATAATAAATAGATCATCCCACCAACAGTTGACTCTGTTCATAGTTGTGATTATGTAAACACAAGATGAGAGAAAATTTATTCTCACCCAGAATCCTGGATGACATGAGACAGTTAAAGGGTGAAGCAATTAAATTTTTTAGATTTGAAACAAAAATCAAAAATTTTACTGCAACTCATTTCCTACATCCGCATAACTCATTTTTAGAACTTTAAAACAGGAAGAGATGATGATAAAAGAAATGTCTTTGAAACCCAAACAAATATGAATCTTCTCAAGTACACCTCAAATCTACAAAAATGTCAGATTTATTTAAGAGTGTCGGATGTTTACGGTATGAACTGCGTCTACCTTTCAGAACATTTTATTTTTAACAGCCAATGCATGCAGAATTCAAAGTAAAAAAGTGTGAACATCGTCACCACCATCTTGCCTAAAAAATGGTTGTCGAATTGAATTGAGTCAGTGTTGTGTGTTGATATTTTATGATGCGCTTCTTCACATCTCACTCATTCCGTCTTGTGTCTTGCGATGTGAAATTCCTTAATAGCTTTGCCAGATCTTATTCCGTGATGTCTTCTTATGAAATGGATGGAGACCAAGTGCCAAAAGTCGTTTAGACTTGTCGGTATTTTCTTTTAGATTTATTTATGGAATCGGAGGCAAAAGCAGGTTGGATGAATGCACACAGTTGATTTTGGTTGGATGGAATTTCCTCTACTATTTTAGCTTTTAGTCTTGTCGGTGAGTTTTTGGGTGACTCTAATCCTAATCATGGCTCAACAAGCATGTCATAATAAAAGTTGGCATAATTTTAAAATTCGAAGGGGAATATTAATGGGCCATAGTTCATCCTCTGGCTTGATATTAAAGACAAGGACAAACATGCAACATAAAAGAAAGAAGAAAGGGTAGAAAGATAGAGAAAAAAAAATCCAACATTTAATTTAAAAGAGACCTTAAACTATATATTTACCAAGCCCCTTTAGGGACTAAAGCTGTCTGTGAAAGATGAGTTAAGAGTGGAAAATGACTGGTTTTAAAAATTTTGGAAATTAAAAGGGCTCTCTCTCATCCTCCTACCTTTCTAACTAAACCACAATTGAATTGTATTAATACACATATGTATATACATCATATCACCAATCCTCTTATGTACCTCATCTCTTTGGGATGCAGCCCTTATTACATTTTCTGAGGGTCGAGGTTATGTGTGTGTATGTCGTGTACTTATGGTATAAGGTAAGTTACCAAAGCCCAAAAACCAGATCATTTATTTCGCCGGTCCAAAACAAAATACAGCTTTTATCTTTTATGAAATGATTGTTAATGTGTAATTGGTCCCTCTAAACCGGTTTTCAGTCTTTGCTACATTCATTTGTACCCACAGTTCACCAAAAATTGTTAGTACTCTCCATAATGAAAAGAACTTTTGTCCCTTCTTCTGCTTCCCTTTGCTACATTTTTTGTTATTATATATTTCTGAATCTGGTTATTTTTGTATGTGTGACTCGATCTTTTCTTTCTCCGGTATCATTATCATTAATACCATACTGACTAAACTAATCATTGACTAGAAATTAAATCAAAATGAACCGGCTTTACAAAGTTGTCCAGAGTTTATGTAAGTAAAATGTAAACAGGTTCAAATTTAACTAAGAATTTAATTTTAAGCATAGCTAATTAGTTTAGACGAAATGGTCAAATTTGGTTGGACACTAACGAATTGCCTGCTTCTTGTATAATGAACTAATCAAACATGTTTATATACGAACCATGTTCAAACTACAAATCTGAAATCTTGACGCTGGATGAATGGATTATTACTTTTCCATGCTTTGGTTAGATCGAGACAACCCAATAATTATCATTATCACTGTGATCATCAAAAACATGGTGAAGGAGAGAAAACATTCCTAGTCCAATGTACTACTACCTTCCAAAAATGTCCACCAATAATAACCAGCCAAACTGGTCTCATTCCTGTCCTCTTCCAGCTTTACATTATCATTATCATTATAGACATTTTTTATCATCATTAAATTGCTCGTCATTGTTCCTTCTTCAGCCATCCAAAATTTTTATATTTATCAGATCAACAAAACATAAATGATAGAAGGTGTCCTCATCTTGTCTCATATTAAATACATATGCAGATGATGAGTTGGCTTGAAGTTTTGAAGATCAAGTCAAACTCAAAAAAAAAGTCCAATAGTCATTTCAATGGTCATCGTGAAAATGATCATTATCATTCACTTAGAACATTAACATACATGGCATCATTGCTTACTCCCAGCTCTGTCATTCACGTTCAAATAATCCTCATTGTTTTCAAGTGTTTCTTTATGACATGGTTGAATGACGAGTGAGCATGGTGGACAATAGTTAATAGTTTGAAGATGGGCCAAACCAAACGGGGAAAAATGACACGACATGACAAACCCAATAACAAGATTTTTTTAAATAAGAAGAAGGAGGTTTTCTTGGTTTAACGACGTCCTAATGTTTGTCAAAAGAAGCCAATGACTATAACATTTTTGTCCCATTTTGCTACCAGCCCAACCCACTTTTACAAATATTATCAAGAAAGAAGAAGCCAGAGGCAAGGCATTATGATGGGATGAGAAATTTGGAGATAAATTTTGTGGAAAATAATAGTGTTTGGTTTGATCAGATATTTCAGCCAGAGTTTTGACATGACATGAAACAGGACAGAGAAAGAAAGAAAGAGCTTATTATCCTTGATCGGTTGATCGTTCTCGTGAACTGGCACTTGCATAAATTATTAAACGACATGGAGAGTTCTCTTCCACTGTACTTTTATTATACTTTCGTGTAAGTTGACTCTGGCTGGATATACGCATTATATGTACACACTTTGAGAAAATTGGATTTGAATTTGGTCATCCTATTTATTATAATGTATGTATGTATGATGGGATGAAGAAGGCTGGAGGACTGGGGACTGGACAAAAATATTTTCCCAATTTAGTTTGACGTTGTAAAAAATGAGGGTCTCAAAATAGTAAATCAGGGACGAGGGCGGAGTAGTTGAGCCTCATTTCTTATTCATAGAACATATTTTATGCTGCGTTAAGCTAAAGAGCGTCTCATCTTCTGTTCGTTCTGTTGTGATATTATGGGGCGTTGCGTAGGGGTATCAAATCATTCTAAAATTGACTGCGGGGCAATTTTATTTTATTTTAACTTGTGAATTATTGTCCAAAAAAGGTGTCCAACGCTGCCCCTTAGTTAGAGAGACAACACAGGAGACACTTACTATGCAAAACGATTTTTTCTGACTTGATAATTGCAAAGATTAAATTATTGTCTGCAAATGAGAATGACAGAGGATGGACGACAATCAAAATTGATGCTATCTGACTCTCACTCTGATTTGCATATACTTTATTTAATATTCAATCAATACTGTTTCCATATTGGATGGACCAGCAAACTTCTTTTTACCCCTGTCACTTACACTTTATATATATTTCCCTGGCCCAATCAGCATAATAAGACAATGCCATAATGACGATAAATAATAAACACTCTCAGCTCAGCCCATGATGTCAAATCTCTTCAGAGGACTAAACAAGTTGTTCATTTAGATGAAACATTTTTTATACACTTGAATCAGAATCTTAAAGTTCCAAATCGGGGCATGGGTTTGACTTCATTTGACAGTTGCAATTTTGTGGCCAGCTTAATGTCAAAGCTCTCTCAACTTGTTGTATTGTCCTCTTAAAAGTTTGGCTCCCATTTAATCGCAGACAACATACATTTCATCCAAATTCGTACTTTAAGAGCTGTTATAATGGTACAATAAAAGAGATGGGATTGAACCCTCCATATTTGGTAATGATACAAGATGAGGGGCATTTTTTTACTGACAAGCAAAGTGTCTCAAATTCAATGTAAAATTAATTAATGTGCATGCAAAGCTTTCACCAACCTCTACTTACTTGAGTCTGTTTTTTTCAAAAAAAAAAATCTTGGATATGAGCAATTATAATTATCTATTATCCAGTCTTTCAGGTAGTTTATAATGTTTGTGATATCAACATTTAAGGTAGAAAACTGGAAGAGTAGTAGTTTTGTACATTCTTTAACTCTCAGTCTCACGCCCACAAAAGGATTTAGTGGTTTGGAGTGGGAATGAATTGTAATTAGGTGACATCCGCCTTTAACCCTTCGTTTAGAATTCTGGAGTATAACGTTTAGATTTCGGACAATTTGATGATTTGTTTATAGTATATAAGTAGATAGTTATATAGCTATAACTAAATATCTTTTTAATGCGTCAAATGATTCAGTGGACTATATCGGTTTAGGAATTCCGTATTATTTGAAGTAAGAAGCCAAGTCGTGAGTGCCTACGGGATATTTCTACTTTGTTTTTGGACCACGCCTGGCTTAGCAAACTCTCCCTTAGGTATCACGAATTAACTAGGATGACGAGATTCTATTGTGAATGTCGATACTCGATAGATCATCAGAAATGTTCTAACGAGAACTGCATAACTAACCGACCGACCGACGGATCTTCTGATCTATGATGATCACCTACATATTCCATACCTATAATCATTACGATGTTATGGTGAGATATAAGGAACTATATTTTTAGGAAATAAATTCCCGAGTCCACTCCCACACTCTCCATGTCGCATCTGCTGCTGGATTGGAATTAGAGTCACGACAGAGCACGCCAACACACAAACCAAGTTTTTCATATCAAAGACATTGAGAAGGTGGAGTCCTAAAAGAAATTGACTCAATCTAAACCTAATACACGGTTTGGTCGTTGTAATAGAGCATTTAGGTGGATGGATTGCGTAAACCAAGTTTGACTCTGGATTGGAACATGTCTTGCATGTCAACTATCGCCGTCTATCACTTCACGACAACGTTCGTATTCAGCTTTAGCCAATAGACCCTCATTATCCGAAACCAAAAAGCTGCGGCAACTCACGTCACGAACTTGAAGAATAAAAATCGACTCTTGACATGTCTCTAAAAACCTGGTCTCCCATTAAACTAAGACAGAAGAGAGAACAACTGGTCCTGCCTTCTTCTTGATTGTTCAATTCTCTTCTTTTCGAGACAAACCAACTCAGAGTCAACCCTTTCCTTCATTTCCTTTCGATTTCCTAATGAAATGAAGCAGAATATGTATTTTAGGCAGGAGTTTGTCTTTTTTGGTTGATGGTGTGATAAGTAAACTAACTGGTTGCCACATAATAATAATATTCCAGTAACAGGCAATCTGATGTCATGTCATATGCCAGATGTAGGCACTCCTGCTTTGTCTTTCTTTGTTTTTATTAAACTTTTTGTTCAAGAAGAACAAAGTCATGTCATGTCTCTTCTTCTTTAAGAAGGATGTACATAACTTGTCCTTTTTTCCTTGTGCACTCTTTTCATTGGGTGGTAACAACTCTTAATGGGATGTAAAGAAAGTTAAATATTTGGGTCGCAATTTATTGAAATGGATTTCAATAAAGTAAATGGCGTGAACAAAAGTCCCCCAGGGTAGCCCAATTTTTCGGTGTTAATTACGTATTTATGTGGGAGCATAAAGGTAGAATTGTTCACGCCCCGGGTGCAATTACTTGACTCAGTTTAAGTTACTATACAATACAGTACAAACAGAAATTTTAGAAATAAGGAACTGGATATTATGCAATTGATATTTTATTAGCAACCACACATGATGCAGATTTCTTAAAAGATGAAGATCGTTTTATTACTATTATATTTTACCTATTCAAGGTTTAAGTTGATTTTGCTAAAAAAATGCTGTAAGAACCCACAAAATTGGGGATCAAAAGGTCTCAGTCACGACAAAAACGAATAGAGGTTGACCTCACATGTTTGACGGAACACGACAAATGGTACTCTTGACTTTTGTGTCCCACCCCTTCCACTACCCTCACCTTTGTCAACTGGATGGAAACGATCAAACTCTTGAGACTGGAGTAATATGAGGGAGGCAAGTGAATATGTCACTTTGTGTTATGCGTTTATCGCGTTTAAATAAGAGGGTTGGAAAGAAAAGTGGTTTTTGAGGACTGGAATTTGGGACTTATCGGTGACTGTTTAACGCAAACCATCAATTATGCCAAAACCATGCCACAATTATAATCACTGCTGAGAAAAGTCATGGAACTTGAATTCTAGAAAAGAGAAAAGCAAAACACTTTTTGGGGTTTGATTTAAACAAAATACATATAGCTAATAAAAATAAAACCTTATTTCTATTAAAAGTCACACTCCAATGAAAAAGAGACGGTTACATTATTTGCAAAATATTATTTAGTTGACGAAATGAGATCACTTAAATATCTATATACATACAGGATAATGGAATATTAAATATTTTCCACTCAATCAATTATTTTGCTACTTAATTCACCCATGCACCAGAATACTAAATGAGACTTGTGTTAAATGACGTTTTTAACACTTGACTTTGAAATCATGATAGTTGACATTGAATTCGTAAAAGATGAAGGTGCTAAAAAGTGAGAATGATAATAACTGATTACTGAAACATGAGTTGCTCGTGTTATGGGATACTTTGACATCAATGAATGACTGGCTTTTCTACTGGGCGTATTTTTAAAACTTGGAATATTCATAATTATTTTAGAGTGTTTATTTAATGTAAATCTGTTATTGATTTACATTTAGGTGGATGTGGGTTCTGTTTATTGACATGACGTGACATTGGAGATTTTGACATTTTAGAACTGGAGATTGTCCCTGGTCAAATAGTTTATTATTATTTTGTGGTGGTTGTGGTTTATTGGATTGATGGGTGGTTTCCTTCCTAACTTTGGTTAGCATAAAGTATTAAATTTCTTTGAGAGTCAATTTCTCCCGTCACGCCAAAGGTGTCAACTGTTGGATTTCTGTGCGGTCAATAATTGGAGTACTGAGTGACACGAAACACATAAAATACTTATGCGACGCACTTTATGACATTTGATCTCGGCCACAGTCAGTGCAAGAGAGCAAAAAATAAAATAATTGTAATGTTTACCGTCTGCTTCATGTCTCTTGAGCTCTCAAGTGAGTCAGATTTTTGTTTTGGAATGTAGACGAAAATTTCGCATCTAGAACTTTTAGTCATTAAACACTTGTTTTACTTTATTGGCATTTTATTTATTGGTTTGGGTTTGTTTGTCTCTGGTATTTACAAGTTGACAGACAAGAGAGCAATTGATTCCGTCACTCCAAATGTAATTGTGTGTGACACCAACAAAGTTGGTCTTTACACTCAAAGTGCCACTACTGCATCCAATTCCATCAGATCCCAGACCACAAACGCTTTTTTCTCTCTCCCTTCTCTACTAATGATACTTAAGTTACCTACGAACGACTCGGCCTCTTTCCCTCCTTGTCTTTCAATGTTTTATCCATTTACTTTCGCAGGGGAAAGTACAAATAGAAAATCGGATTCCAATTCTCTCCCTCCTCCACTTTTTTTATCTTTAGTAACCTGTCAATGAAAGAAGGGAATTTAGCTTTGGAGCATTTTACAAAAACCAAGCATTCCAACAATTTTATGAAAAATTCCACGTTTAATTCCACGCCTTAAGACATAGTTTAAACAGTTGGTCTCTTGTATATGCTTTCCTTTGTTGTTGTGTTTGTGAAAGCCATCCACTCACTGCATGCTGTATAAATATATCCTCGTCATAAAGAGATTAGGGAGGCTCAACTCATGAATTAAAAACTTGGAGTGAATTAAACTGGCTTCAAACTATTTTGTGTCCGTAGTAAATAAGACTTTCCACTCTCTCTCTGGGATTTTGAAAATGAGACGGCTTTCACTTAAAATAGACAGAGACAATTCCCTCTCGTTCTCATTTTATCCGGAGCTTTAATCAACACTCACTCAAGAACAAGCCCAATCACAAACTTGGAGAAAATTCATTGTCTTATGCTTCTTTCTCTTTCCATTGGTTTGGAATTGGAACTGGAATTTACTGCTCGTGAGTTTATTATTTCCACTTCTGGATTGGATGTGAAATTACTCTTTAGTCTTTGCTTATTCCAATGGACTGCCATTTCAAGTTTATTCATTCATGCACAAACTGAGCTGATTGCCTTCTTAAGGAAGAGTGGAAAGGATATTAACATGCAGAAATATATAAGTTCTCGACCTTTCATTCGGAAATAGCCTGAATTTTGTGTATATATGTAGAATCTACAAGATTCAAAAATTAATTTAAGGAGCAGCATCCATAAAAAAGAAATGCAATGTCATCTTTTTAGTAAATTATGTGATTCTGTGCAAATGAGCTCAATTGCATCTTCTCTGTTGGTTTTGTCTTGTTTTGCTAAACTCGTGGGGAGTGAGTTGGGTAATGAGTAATTGCTCCCAGCCAACGAAGCTCATTAAATATTTAAACTGTGCAATTTGTCCTCCCTCATTTCTCCTTTGAATCTCCAACTTGTGTACAGAGGGAGGCTACTTTCTTCGTGAACGAAATTTATTCAATTTTTATAATTACACCTTTCGTTTGTGAATTTCTTTTGTCTGCTCAATATGTTCC
>JAQIXN010000220.1:0-53158 GCA_034698145.1 Proisotoma minuta
GATGTAAAAAAAATCTTTCAATATTTGCAGATATAATTTTGGTTGCTGAATCATTTCAGGGGGCTGGTGATGAAAAACAAATCGCTCATCATGGACTTGCTTGATTTATTGGAAATTATATTCACTGAACAAATCTCCAAGTTTTCTGTACATTTCTTTTGTGACAATAAATTCTTTATGCATTCTCTGATTCAGAGACAAAAACAAAACAAATTTTCATGAAACAAATAGCGTTGCATATTAAAAGTGCCCGAGGGTCTTGTTGGTTTTTGCAGAAGGATATGAGGCAGGTAAAACGTATCATCTGAGGGACTAAATATTCCTCTGCTCACCTTCATGCAATCATTTTGCACCCCTTTACTATCTTTCACCAAAAGACATCGCTTTATGTATCCAAAATTTAACACAGTGCAATGTTTAACCATCTCAGTTGTTCAGTGCATACTTGGGAAACTATAAATTGATTTTACAATTTAAAAAAAATAAAAGATCAACAAAATATTTATCTGTGATACTTTGCAAACTTTATTGGTTAAAGCTATATTGGAGTTTTTAATTTCTAAAAACGTAAGTCAAATATTTTGCACTACCAACTAAAGACAACAAGCTTGCTATTATAATTCCTATTGTTCGAAAATTTCGTCTCGAAATGCTTTTAGCTAAAGTTATATTTACTCAAACACATTCAATTTTTCTTTGGGGAGTAGCCACAAAAAAATGTACTTACATAAATATTAGTAAACCAAACTTGTTTCTAGAAAATTAGTAAACTTCCGGTTCATAACCAAATTCAAAGAAATAATTAGAAATGGGTGCTCTGACTGACTGATTAAAATTTCAAAATGAGAAATTAGCTTGTTCGTAAGTATATTCATTTTAAAACCATTATAATATAATTACGATTTAACTAGCGTCATATTAAAATAATTGTTGCATCTCATTTACGTATAGTGCTAAATGAGTTGTTGTTCCAATGTTTAATATTTTGAAATGAAAATATTTACAACTTTTAATGTTACAGCTACAAATCTACAAATATTAGTAGTGGGTTGTGAGGATTATCGGAATTTCGGCAAAGTACAAGTGGCCCATCAGCCTACTTTTCACCCTTCATCAAGGAACGACAACTTGTCCTGTAGCTTTTACAACTCATGCAAAAAAGCACCAACAACCTCATTCTATGATTCTATCCACATAACAAACTCATAAAACAACAAGCGATTGGAATGTCAGACAAAAGAAGATGCTGAATATACATGATTACTTTTTGATACGTAAGCAATAAATGGAAATAATTTCTTCCTACAACAACACGAGGCAAAGAAAGAGAGAGGTGACAGCAATCAGCATCAAAGCAAATAACCACAAAGATTCATCTTCTTCTTAAGCAGTGTATAAAAATTAAAAGTGACTGACCACCAATCGTCTCAGTTCGCAATTATGTGAGAAAAAGAAATATCTAAATTTGTAGAAAAAGTGCTGGTTGTTTAGTGAGACGTACATCCGGTGGATCTTGTTTTCTTGCTGCTTGTTAAAACAAAGACGTGGATTTTAAGAAAGACGCAGAACTAACCAAGATAATTGTTCTTAGACTACATTCATAACAAGTGTAGCCAGCCATCAATAATAGGAAAAAAGGCTGGAAAAATTTGATGGATGGATAACAATGTTGAAGAATCTGATTTTTCTGGAGCAACTCCAAATCAACAACAAGGACCTGTGGTATGCTTTTTTTTGTTTTTACAATCTCTGTGCTTGAGAAGTATGACTAATACAATGACATGGAAAATACCCGTGACAGACTTTTGTTGGGTTAATGAATGGAGACTTTCATTTATTTAAGGCAAGGTCTAGTTTAATCCTTTTGCCGAACTGGAATTATAGTTGACCATCATTTTTCAAGGATAAATCCTTGTTGTTTGAAACAAAGTTTCCGTTGAGAATATTATACAGCACGCAATAAATATAAATAGTTCCCAAAAGAATTAAGTGCCTTTGTTTGAAGAATTGGGTTTATATGTATACTTTTGAGAAAATGTGAGAAAAATGAGAAACTGCATAGTTTTAGTTTTTTTGTGTAATAAATAAATTGGGAAATCGTAAAACCTCAAATAACACAAAAATATGACAGCCAAATTTGCAGACATTTCCTAATATTCCCCCTGAATACAGTGATAATAAAGCCAGCCACATGTATGAGAAAATAGTTAATTACAGTCTATTACAGATCATTTGTAGCGTTTTATTAGTCAGACCTTGACATTTATTGCGTTAAATCATTGTATCAACTTGTCTCAACCAAATGTCATTACCACACGATAATAATAATTAATTTTTGTGCAAGCCTATTAACTTTAGTTAAATAGCTAAAAAAAAGTAATGATTGAATAATTTACGCAAATGCTCACTCGTCAAGAATGCAATTTGAGCAAATAATTTGAGGGGCATTAATAGTTTCCCGAATATTATATTCTCTCTCCCGTCTCAAATATCGCTGATGCAAATACCACGCACTCGACAACATCAATTCCAATGAGATGACGACAAACAACATTTTCGCATATTTTGTGATCAAACATAAGAGCAGAGCAGACTGCCTAACTCGGCTATTTAAATATGGCTCAATTATCTGTAGTATTTGAACTATATCCATTATCATCTCTTCTACAGCAAAAGTAAAACATTTAAAGCAAGACAGACAAAGCACTGGCAGTTTATCTCTGGAATATCCTACTTTTGGATATTATTATTACACTGACTGAGTGTGTAGCAAAATAACTATTTGTAAAGAATACACATAAAATGAGCACATATATTAACGGGAGTAAATTGTTAAAGTTTAGTTATGTTTAGTTGCTCACATTAGAAACACAATCGGTATACAATAATAATAACAACAATGCTTCTTTGAAAGTGCTATAATTACAACTTTGGATCAACAACTCTTGACTGTCTGCTAGTGTCTATTAATAACACAAGGCAAATTTCATGATCGATACAAGTTGCCTGTTGTCAATAATTTCTCCAAATGTGAATCTGTCGTGCGCATTGGAAGGGAATTAAAACTTGTGCAAGAATCACGAGAAAACAAACTTTGCTCAGCATTGAATCATCATTTTTGTCTTATCGTTCTTCCAATAACCTTTAACTCTCATGTTATAGAGCTCCAAAATTCGTAGGAAAGTCAGCAATTAGTCAGTGTTAAAAATTAGTATGAGGTCATATTTCGTCGCATAAAATAATTCAACATAAATATGCTTCTCTCATACGCAACTCAAAACATCCTACTTGTGAACAAAGAGCTAATTAAGAGTGACAAGAAAGAATTTCAACATGTTAGTAGTGCAAATGGACATAAGGAAAAATATAGTTGCATTTTTACTCTTGGAAAATTATTTGCTCCTAGTTGTTTTATCGCAAACAACAGAGACATAATTATGCAAAAGCCATGGGTTAGAAAGGTACTAGATAATAATAGGTATTATCTATAATCCAAAGAAAATATTGTATTTGTGTTGCATGGATTTATGTACATTTGATTTATGTTGCTTTAATTTTCAGGAAAATTGCAGATTATGGGGCGAAGAAAAGGAGGAAGAAAATGGATTGGTTGCAGTTTGGGGAGTTTATCTCAAAAAAGTTCGATACCAAAGACCGTCTGCAATTGTGCAAATAATACAAGCCAGCGGAAATCATAATCTTTCCATAAATTCTTCCTCTTCCTCTACTCGTCTTTATTCTCCAAGTTTAAGCAGCAATGAAGATCATGAAGAAGAAATTGCTCATCTCATGTGGGAAACTGTCAAAGTTAGAGTTCTCAAGGCTGGAACTTTGGAAAAAGTTGTGGAAGCTATTGCAAACGATGATACTGATGTTCAAGTATGTGCACAAAAATTAATTTTGAAGCATCAGTCAATCAGCTTTAATTAATGATATATTAATTAATAGGCAACACATCTCAGCGTCTTTTTGGCCACTTACCGAGCATTTGCTTCTGCAGGACAAGTTCTGAATGAAATTATACAAATATACAAAAGAGCAAATACAGAAATGTTGCGCAAGTAAGTCGATAGACAAGTTTAAAAACAAAATTCAAATTATTGCAATAGAGTTTTCAATGAATTTAGAGCGATGATCGACTGCTTGCATGTTTGGTTGGATGCATTTCCAGAAGATTTTGAACCTGGAGGTGAAGGATTTGTTTGTTTGCAAAAATCCGTGTTGCCATTTACTCACGAAGAGAATTTAAAATCGCTAAGTCTTAAAGTGCAATATAAATTGAGATCTAGAAGGAAAATGAGAAAATCTGCATCCGTCCATTCCCTTAAAACTCAAATGACCTTTCTTCAAATTAAAACATACTCATTAATGTCCATCCCTGAATCTCACTTTGCTCAACAGTTGACATACATTGATAAAGTAAGCACATCATTTTATATGCACATACAATGTTATTTGTAATTTCTTCTTTGTGCATTTTAGGAACTTTTTCTCAATTTGAGAGTTTGGGAATGTCTTGGACAATTGTGGAAGCGTAGATGTGGCTGTCCAACAGTTGCTGCAACTGTCGAAAACTTTAATGCATTAACGGGTAGAGTCGTCGCTTCAATTTTATTGGATCCTTTAGCTACTGTTCAGCAACGAGCAAAATATTTAGACAAATGGATACGAGTGGCACAAGTAAGTATATTTTTTTTAAATAAAAATTAATATGGTAGTAAATAATTATTATTATTGTGATTTTATTAAAGGAGCTTCGTCTGCTTAAAAACTTTTCTGCTCTGAAAGCGTTAATTTCTGGGCTAGAGTGCAATCCTGTATGGAGACTGACAAAAGTTTGGAGCTTGATATCAAAAGATAGAATTGCAATTTTTAGCCAGCTCTCCCAAATATTCTCTGAAGACAATAATCGAATGGCTCAGCGTACATTGTTGGAAACAGAAGGAACGGCAAAGTTTTCAACTCCCACTAAAAACCCAAAGGATAACAAAACATTTTTTTCTCGGGTTCTACGTGGTCAAATAACTCCCACGCGATTAGCATCTGCAGAGATTGAGAGTCCCAATGGAACAATCCCTTATCTCGGAACCTTCCTCACCGACCTCACCTTCATTGATTCTGCAATCCCTGACAAAGTTCATGGAGAGTTGATTAATTTTGAGAAACGAAGGAAAGAGTTTGAGATTCTTGCGCAGGTTGGTTAAGTTGGTTTCATATTTTTTTTAAAAATCTTTAAATTATAGAGAGTTAAATAATACATCATTTCTTAATAATTCAGCTCAAATTACTGCAAGGCTCTGCAAAAGGTTACAGACTAGAGGAAGACCCATATTTTTCCACATGGTTCAACTCATTGGTGGTACTAGATGACAAGGAAGCCTATGAACTTTCACTTTCTATTCAACCCGATCGAAATCCACCTCCGACAAAGGGACATCGAAAATCCGATTCTTTCACCTCCCACTCTTCCTCAGAAAATATAGATTTAGGTTTGCAGAGAAAGGTACAAGTTAGTTTAACTTTGAAAGATTTAATACATATTTGGCTGAGCAATGGTAATAAAACATGTTCTATTTTGTAACAGGGCTCAATTCCAAGCTCAAGTGAAAGTTCACTTTTGTATGCAAATGGAAGCACTGGAAGTGGTATAATTTCTTCCCCTACTCCAGAATCTTCAATAGTTGTCAAAGTCCAATCTCCTGCAAAATCTGATGTAATGTACAAATCCATAATGATTGGAAATAGTGATCATACCCCGCAAGTTGTAGCTTTGGCTTTAGAAAAATTAGGCTTAGAAGATGAAGACCCAAAAAATTTCAACCTTGTTCAAATCCTTCCACAAAAAGAACTCAAATTTCCACCGAATGCAAACATTTTTTATGCAATTGATACATCCGTGAGATCGACAGGAGGGGACATCAGATTAGAAGTTCGTCCAAATAGACTTCTAATTAGCCACTCCACTAACAATAACAATAATAACAACAACAACAATAGTTTGAGAAATCCATACGGGAAAACAACAATTCCTCGAAATCATCCTCCTCATTCAACCTGACCTGCCAATAGAATCATATTGTATGAAACTATTCAAACTGTGTTTTTTTTTAAATGAAAAATAGCTTGTGTACCTGTGATATTGATATTTTTTGGAACAAGAAAATGAGAACAAAAATGATCGTGCAACTATTATTATTAATCGGATTGATATTGCTCTTGATATAATTTTATACATGACTGAATCATTTATTAGATTCATGAAAAGTAATAAATATTTTTTAGAAAAATTGTCTTATATTTATTCCGCTTATAAAATTTTACCAACTGACTATCTGACTAGTACTATTATTATAACTACACTCTCCTAGCTTTTCTAGGTCTATTTGGGGTCCAAGAAATTTTAGTTGCGTCTGCAATTGCTACAATTTTCATTCCAGCCATTTGAAGACCTTTCACAGAACTCATTCTTCCAGGTCCTAGACCCTGAATCGCAATTTTACAAGTATCCACTCCTTTCTCTTTAGCCATCTACAAATAATCAGTACAATACTTCACGTTAATTAAATCCATAATAATAAACTAGTGCGAGTTAAATATTACCGTGCAAAGCGTAATTGCTGTAGTTTGAGCTGCAATATTTGTCCCTTTCCTACAATTTTTAAACCCTTCTTGACCACAAGATCTGTATGCTATTGGTTGCCCCAGACGGTCAACCATTTGGATAATTGTGTTATTTTTTGAAACTTTAATATGACAGACAGGGAGGTCGGAAAATTTGATGCCATTGAATAATTGATTTGGAGTATCTGCATCCGGATACAGGCTTTCTTTACTGGAAACAATGAAAAAAAGTCAATTCTTTGCACCTAAATAAATAAATGTGATCTGTCTGCATACTCTGCTGAACCCATCATGTCAATGTCCATCTGTGTCTCCCCCTGCGTCCCTGTGTCCCTGATTGGCATCGACTGCATGAGTATTCTTCTGTCTTCAGCTTTAAAACGGACCTGTTGTTGACCCCAACAGAGGATGGGACTCAGAAGGGACACGTTCCTTGTTGCCGTAAGGGATCGGATAAGTGTCTGTGTCAATTGGGCCATTTTACTGACCTAAACTGGTCCTTACACCTTAAGAGCCGACAAAAAAGGTTTTTAAGAGCAAGTTTACAATTTGGTGTCATGAAGTGAACGTGACTTTGTATTTCATTTCAATGATTCATCTCTGAGACTTTTTATACGAGTTGGCTGATTATAATAATATCCTTAAAAGTAGGTGTTTCATAAAACAACAAAAAACAGCAAAGACAACGTCAAACTCAAATTATTTCTGACATTTTTTGGAATATAACATCAGAGGAGAGGAAAAGTAATTTTAAATTTTGACAATGTCAAAGAGAAAGCTAACACCTTTGCGTCAATCAATAATAATAAGCATTTTATTTTAGGAAACAACGTCATTCCATTCCGCTAATTTTTCTTGTACCGGACAATGGAAGCCACAAAACGACTGAACGCCAAGAAGCAAACGTTAGACGAGGCGTATTCAGCCCCAGCCAACTTTTTGGAGATAGATGTAATAAATCCTATAACACACGGAATCGGGAACAAACGCTACACGGACTACGAAGTCAGACTAAGGGTACATGACATGACATCACAACCTCTTTAATCAGTGGTATCAACGTATCTTTATACATTTCAGACAAATCTTCCCGTTTTTCGTGTCAAAGAATCCTCAGTGAGAAGACGGTAATTGTTGACATTTTTGAATTAGACATTAAACAATGTTAAAAATTAATGAATTTGCAGATATTCCGACTTTGAATGGTTGAGAGGAGAATTGGAAAGGGATTCCAAAATTGTGGTGCCCCCACTTCCTTCCAAGGCCTGGAAAAGGCAATTACCGTTTAGGTGACTCACACTGTCCAAACAAAAATGAGGTGTCATTATATATATTTTTTTAACTTGCAGACAAGATGATGGGATATATGATGAAGATTTTATCGAAGATAGACGCAAAGGGTTGGAAATATTTGTAAATAAGTGAGTTTCGTATCAATAGAAAGTTGAAAAATATGGGAATTGCATAATAATAATAATAATTTTATTATTGTTGCATTGTTTTAGGATTGCAGGGCATCCGTTGGCTCAGAATGAAAAGTGCTTGCATATGTTTCTACAAGACCCAGTAATTGATAAAAACTACGTCCCTGGGAAAATGAGGAATGTACAGTAATACCAAAAAGGAATGAAATAATTTGTCTATTTGTTGATGTCTAAAAATATGGTCTGAATTTTTCAAGACGAGCTAAAACTTTGTAAGCTACCTTTTGCATAATGTATTAAACAATCACATTGCACTTTGGTACCTTTAAACTTGTGGATATCTTGTGATCCTATATTATTAATGTTAGTAAAATAATAGTGCTTCAAAATGATTTATAGTCTCAATCTCAATCAGTTAGTTTGTAATGTTTTTCTATATTCTTATTATTTTAAAAAAGATTATGAATTGCTTTATTTGTGACCTCATATTATAGGAACTAAATTTATAAAAATAAACTGCATCAGCTATTATTATAATAATTGCAAATTACCTCACAGACTTATTATATAATATCACATCTTTCAGTTTATTTCGTTTATCTCTAAAAGTATAAAAAAAAATAAATTTTGTGCTAAAAACAGAAATTACTGACAACACTGACAAGTAACAATTTTCTTGAGAAATGAAATATTTGCCTCTCTATTGCCATATTGTTTTCGAGCAAAGGACAAAAATACTTCTTCTAGCGTCGTCTCCGTTATAGAATAATCTTCAATAAGATTTGGAAATTGGAGTTTCAATTCTTCCATAATACTGAAAAGTGTATCCCAAGCCAAAGATGCGTCTTTTATGTGGTACTGCATTGTCGTCTGCATATCCAACAAAACAAATTGTATTAAAGACTTGCAAAATATTGTAATATTAAATTGTTTACCTGGTGCTTATCTTTTAAGACAGACTGGGAATACTTTGAGATAATTTGACGATCCATTGCATCAACTTGTTCATCTTCAAGGGATATGTTTGGTTTGAGTTTGATGGACAGACTGTATCCTTGTGCAAATTTGTTTTTCAAATGCTGCACACCTCCGATACATTGCAGTTGTCCATTGACCATGATTCCCAGACGAGAACAACATGCTGTGATCTCTTCCATACTATTTAGAAAAAATGAACCTCAGTTATTAATAACCTAAACTGAAATTAATTTTTGGTACCTGTGAGATGTTAGAATGATTGCTCTTCCTGATTCTCTAATTGATGAAATTATCTTCCAAAATTCCCTTCTACTAACTGGATCGACTCCGCTCGTCTAAATAAGTAAATACGTTTATCAAGTTGTTACAAACAATGGGAATTAATTATTTTACTATAACGTACTGGCTCATCTAATAGAACTACTTCTGGATCTCCAACCATTGCCTAAAAAGAATTCAAAGATTTTTTTCAAAGAAATCATTTTAGCGAGTTTTTAAATCAAATACCATTGCAGCAGATAGCCGTCTTTTCATGCCACCCGAATATTTTCTGCATTCAACATTTCGGCTATCAGTCAGGCCTATTAAAAAAAATATCCAAATAACCGGATATAACTTTATTCTTCATAATAATTATAACATACCAACTCTTTTGAGCCACTTCTCGGCTTCTCTTGGAACGTTTTCAACGCCACGCAAGCGACCAAATAATTCAACCATTTCACTACCAGTCAAAACTCCGACTATGCCATCAAACTGTATGAAAATGTAATGAATATGGTATTTTATCGAAAATAATTTAACTACAAAACTTTAATCGTGATACCTGTGGACAATATCCAATATTTGCAAGAAACTGCTTCCGAGAGGTTTCCAAATTAAAGTTGGAAGCATACGCATTTCCATTAGAACGGATCTCGTCACCAGTTAGCATTCCTAATATAAATAACGTGTAATTAATTTATTGCAAGAAATAAAATTTATAAATATTTAATTTGACTTACGAAAAGTTGTTGTTTTCTGTAAATACAAAACAAATCTCATTAATGTATCATATTTTTAAATATGGATTATAATTAATGAAATAATTTAATGTGATACTGACCCCTGCCCCATTAACTCCTAAAAGGCCAAAGCACTCTCCGTGATGAACTCCGAAACTCAAATTTGCAACTGCTGCAAGCGACCCATAATTTTTACACAAATCTTCAACAATCAAAGCGTCATCTCCAGTTTTTCCTATTTTTAAATTAAAATATTAGTATTATTTTTTTTAATGGCTTATTGTTATTTCAATGAATACCTTGTCTGACTAATTCATGTACTCGAGTACTTTCTCCGTCTACATCGTGATCATCAGGATTATTATGAAAAGCTTCAGTATTAGTTCGGAAAATACGAGCAGCGATTCGTTGGATGAATCCAAATTCAAGTAAAATAAGAACAATTTGATAACCAATTCCAAGAAGAAAGAGATAAATTAATTCTTGACCAATTCCTGGAACCGGTTCCTGTTTTTCTATTCCCAGCAATCCAGCTCTCTGATAATGCCTAAATATATCATTTGTTGTTTAAGACATTAAAAATTGCAAACGGTCACATTGATGGAGACATAATAATTGAGATGTTTAAGAAATAAAATAGGAGAATCTATCTGTACTTCAGTCAACAACCATCTCGACTTGTTATGTTTTGAATGAAATTAATTCCAACATACCAGGAAATATATGGCGTTGGCGTCATACATGTTGTATTGAAAGAGGGGCAGTTACCTATAACAAATAGAAAATTCTAATTGTATTCTAAAATCGTATCACATATCCGCTTACTACAACAATGACGGTAATGCGGCTCCAGTTTAATGTTGGGGTCACAGAGTAACGACTCTGCGTTGTCGGGAAGCAAACTACACCTGCTGTTTTTTAAAGCGATTTCCACAAAACGCATTGTACTTAAGGAAGCTCCGAATGTGGGGAAAAATCTTCCAAACACTCTGATGGTATCAGCAATTGAAGAAAGTGTTGGCGTTGCTTCCAAAACATAGACCACAAAAGGAAGAATCATTCCTGTAAATTTGCAACTTTGTCTAAAGATATTTGAACATTTTCGTATATTTTATTCATTAACCTGTTGCAATATGAATGATGGTCACAAAAGAAAATCCTCCAGGAACAGTTTGCGAAAATAGACTGCTAATGTATGAAAATGGTATAGCTGAATAACCGTAGGCCAGAAGAACCACAAAAATTGCACCTAATAAGATTTTTTTTAAAGTACTACTCATTATGTATACATTTAAAAAGTTAAATGTCGAAACAGCATACCTCCACCTCCATAAGATGTGTAAGTATGGCCTTTTTGGAATATAGGAAAACATGCGACCATTATAATAATGACTACGGTCATAACAAAGAAATCCCAAACGAACGATGACCCCCAATATATGATTGGATGAACCCCTGTCATAAGTTGCAATTGCTTTCCCTTGACAAAAAAATATCATATAAATCTCATAATGGTTATCTTTAGTTAAAATTAGGCTCACTTTACATAACCTCTCTTCTAAAGGTGAAACGATATAACTTGCAGCTAGCAATGCAAGACCTGCAAACAGATTAAAAAGTTATATGATGACACTACCACTACTACCAGATAGATATTCACAATAATTACTACTGACCAATAGGAGCAAGTGCTCCAAACATGAGAGCATTCGAAACTGAAAAAGCAGGATCTGGCTGCAAAGCTTGGAGCAAGTAGTCGAAGCCACCTTGAAGAGGATGATTAGTCACTTCAATCCTCAAACTTTGTTGCCCATTTGAACGAAGTAAAGTATTGGTACCTGTAGAATGCCAATAATAAGCATATAGTAATTATAACAATGTTTTACATTGAAGAAATTGAAAATAATTTTATTATTACCCAAGTTCAATGCTAATGGGGACGCATGATATGCAATAGTAGAGTACATGGCCTTAAAATACTCTGGAGTAATTTCAGCTGCCACAATATGTCGCTCTCGAAAACGCGCAAGATCATGATTAGCGCTGCTTATCAGACCTTGAACCAAATCATATGTCCCATTCCCTGTAAATAGTTTGGCTGAGGGCCCAACAATTGACGAGAAAGCTTTACCCAGAGACTAAAAAATATTTTATAGGTTTGATATTTCACTATCATCATATATTTACATGTACATGTATGTATATACCTCATTCGATGTAGAGTAAAGAGTTATTGGAAGGTGAAATGAATCAATGTTGATTTTAAGGGGTTTTGGAGAAATTGGTGGTTGTAATTGAGAATTTCCAGCAACAATTGCAATTATCAAAATAAATACAGGTATGGTAATTTGAGTTAGCACTAGAATCCATTTTCTCATAGTATATCTCAGTCTTTTAATTAAAAGTCCCATAAATTGCTGTTGAATTAAACGTATCCCTTGTAATCGATTCTTGGAGTTTTCTGTAACCCACCCAAATAGACTCATTTAGAAGGAAAGCGAGGATATTATTTTTGTTGAGTTATTATTGGCAAACCTTTATTGCTTTCTGAATCATCAAAATTTCCAATTGCTCCTATATAAAAATTTGTATAGACCATGTCGCCTTATTACCTTTCATTTTGTAAAATTACCATTTTTGGGGCCACGGACGCTCAAATTAGTGTTTTCAGTTGGGGATCCTTCCATTTTGATGGAATCTGATGCCAATTCGTCAGCTCTGAATTTTGTATAAAAGAAAATTAGTAAAGTTTTCATTCAAAACAATTATCTAGCTGTTTTTATAATACATACTTGACAAAAACTTCGTCCATTGTAGTTAAAGACATTCCAATTGTACGGATTCCAAGAGGCTGTTGATTATCTTGCAAATCTTTGAACATAATTGGGAAGATGGATGTGGAAAATGATTCTGTGGGGATGACTATGGACACTTCGAAAGAGTTTGACCCTTGAGAATCTTCTTTGAATGCTGAAGTTGGTACATACTTTTGTACGATTGATAAAACTCCCCTTTTGCTATCTATGTCATTATCTTTCATCGTCATTGAAAGTGTATAGCCTGCACCTGAAAAATAAACTTTCGATATCAAAACAAGTTCTAAATAATTCAACTATTTTTTTTGTTTTCTATCTACCATAAAACTTTTTGAGAAATAGTGATGTTCCAACACACTGAAGTTTCCCATGAGCCATTATGCCTATTCGATCTCCCAAAATATCTGCTTCCTCAAGAAAATGAGTTGTCAAAATAATTGTCCTGTTTTGTTTGGCTCGTTCCTCCTTTGTTTAGAATATTATTTTTGTGTAACCATCATTATTGATGATTCATTATTGGTATTTACCAGTAACAAATCCCAAATAGCTCTTCTGGCTTCTACGTCGAGTCCCGTTGTCACTTCATCCAGAAACAAGACCTAAATGGAAAAAAGTTGATTATTTAAATATATTCGTTTAAGATAAAGCAACTAACTACCTTAGCTTTTCCAATCATCGACATTCCCAAGCAAAGCTTTCTTTTTTGACCTCCCGAGAGTGATTTGGCTAGTGTGTTGGTCTTTTCGGTCAATTGTAATTTCTTTAACATCTCGACTCTTTCGACTTTTGCATCCGTTGAACTGAGACCTTTTAGCTGCAATACATAATAAATTATTCCTATATATTTTCTACTTGACAAAAAGCTTGAAAAAAGCTCTACCCGTCCAAAGAAAGTTAAATGCTCGTCAACGGTTAGCTCGTCAAAGAGTAAATTATGTTGTGGACAAAGACCCAAAGATTCTCGACATTGGTCCATTTGCGTTCGAATGTCACAATCATTAATAAAAGCTGTTCCACTTGTTGGCGAAATCAGTCCGATGCAGGCAGATATTGTTGTTGTTTTGCCAGCGCCATTATGACCAAGCAATGCAAATATCTCTCCGTCATACATCTTCATTGAGACACCAGCAACAGCTTCCTTGTTACCACTAAAGACTTTCCTTAAATTTTTTATCACAACTCCAGCATGACGACCTTCAGGTTCTTGTTCAAATCCAGGCTTTTCTGAATTCTCATTTTCATCTGCACATGTAATTAGGCTTGAAGTTGTAGAAGTTTTTGATCTCGTCCAAAATGACGGCTAAAAAATTTAATATATTTTAGAACATACATAGATATATGCTTTGCTTGGAAGTTGGAAGTAGCAACAAAAAAAATGTTTAACCTGGAAGATAAAATACCAGGGTCTACGAATTCCGTATTGAGCCGGTATTATTGCTTCGACATAAAGTGAGAGTAAAATGTAGAGAACGGTATCCACAAGGAACATGAAAATGACATGACCAAGAGTAAGCGTATCGGTACTACTGAGGGGCTCAAATAAATTGCTCCATTGGGCACCGGAAGCTTTAAAAAATATATTACAATAATTAAGTGTGCATGTTGCCAACTTTCACTTGGAAAAAATTATTTGACTGTTACTAACCTCTTCCTTCAAAACCACACATGACTTTAAGGGCCCAATAAAGAGCCATATTTGGTAGCAACGCTACAAACATTTTGTCAAACAGGCTTAAACCTAGATATCTGTTACTGTCCCCAAGTGGAACGGAAGGAGCGTAATATGTCGTCAGCCACAGAATGATTCCAACTGTTATTGCAATTGTGGGTCGATGAAAGAATGATGAGACAAAGAAGCAGAATGCGGTACTAGACAAGGCGTACAGCGTCAGTACCACAAACCAAAGCAAAGGGTTGCTGTTTGTTAGCACTGCTCCAGCATCAGGATTCAGGTAGTCCGAGAAAAATAGTACTACAACAATCAGAACTGATATCGATAGAAAAAGCATGGAATTGATTGTCCAAGCCACCCAATGCATCCAATTTGGAATTCCACACAATTTCATCAGTTCCTGGATAATTGTATATTATTTTTATCTACATAGATAGTCTTAAAGTTGTCTTTACCTTGATTCCTGTTTCACGTTCATTCACGACTCCCCTTAAGATTGAAGGTACAATAAAAATAAACCCGAGAATGATCACATTCGGTAAAATTATGAAATAAAATTCGCTGAAATTCAAATTCCGTTCATGTGGAGGGTAGGGAAAAGGTTGAAGAACAATCTGTAATTTTTTTTTACATTAATCATTTTAGGCAAGTAATTATCATCAAACAATTTGTCAATTTTTAACCTGTTGATTGGGCTGAGAGGATGCAAATTTTTTTAGCAAGACTTTATCAACATGTAATTGAAAGGCAGTAAATCCAGATTCTTTATAACGGACAGCATTTGTGTAATCTGGGCCAGGAAGTTGAAGCCAAGGAAAGTGAGAAGACATGACTTCTCCTGGAAATTCTTGAGAATTGTCCATCATTCTAATTTTGTAGCCAATTACGCCTCCGAGGGGTCGAAGACCATTTTGAAAAATAATTGCAGCTCGTAAAGTCTCATCGCTTCCTGTCACCTCATTAAAACTAAGGCTGGCAACAAACTTTTCAATTTCGACTTCAGATTCAAATCCTCTCCAGTCTGATGACATATGAAAACATGTATTTTGAGGATTTGTTAATTTTAAATAAAATAAATAAAATACCCATTTTCTGTTGTTCTTTGGTACTCAAAGTGCCAATTAATTCATTCATTAGATCTACCGTCTCGGTATTGTTGGGAGCAAATGCCACCAGACATTGACCTCTTATTCCCGTATACGCTCCACATGATATTGGAAACTCCTAAGATTTCAATGTAATTATGATTTAATTTTTCATTGTATAAAAAATAATACATAGATTGTTTTAAGAACATACATTCTCTTGCATAGGGGGGAAAATATCTGGTTGGGCATTGAGGAATGTGGCCAATGGATTGGATGAATTTGTGGAAGTGTTGTGTGTTGTGACTTGAGACTTTCCATAAACCAAAACCAGAGCAAATAGTGTAGGTAACAAAATTTCCAAAAGTGTAACAATATAATGCCGTCTTCGAAGGAGCAAATTTTTCCACACAAGTAAACCAATTTTTCTTATTGCACTCATTATTTTATCACAGTTAATAAACTGACTGTTGCCACTAATTGTTCTGTTCTTTATCCGATCCAAGTCGTAAGAATCCTCGTCCATACCATTATAGCCTTGTTTATGTTTCCAGAATGCAAACCATGGTCTAGATCTCCTATTGTCGGCTTCATTGTTATTGTAACCCGATCCATTGTTTCCAAGTAATGGGCGCAGAATACTTGAGTCATAACAGCCCATAAAATTTCAGATGTTTGGTTTGGCACGGACTGCACTTTTCAGTACAGCTCAGGCCTCGCTACTAAACAGGAACAGGGAAATATGCCCGGTATAAAATGACTCCCCGAAATATTCCGGGTATTTAGTTATACACTTCTCACTTTCATTTACAGTTTCATGTACATTTTGACATTTAATCGATTTAGTATGAAAACCAATAATTCAAATGAATAAGTAATCTACGTATGTACTAGACAAGATGACGTACTCGTTTTATGAATATGCTCAAAAATTGCAAAGAAACTTTAAACGCAAATAGACCAAGTAAAGTTTTCTCTTTGTGTATATCTTTGAATCACTAACTAAAATCATATTGTTGGCATGTTTTTGTGTATGGTTAGTACTGTTAATTGTAGACTTTCGATGTTATACTGCCAGCATTATAATATTGCTATATTTCATCTTGTGAGCTAGCGGATGTAGATTTCACATTTTAGTTGCATGGTGCACTTGTTTTTTGTAACTTCTCACTCACAGTGAGTGACTCACTCATATTTAAGAAGACTAGAGATTTGTTAAATACACGCTGTATTGGATGCTGATGCATAGTTTGCATGTATGAAATTTTTGCAGTATTCTAAATTAATGAATCACATGAAAAAAAAAATAAAACTCGATTTTGTAAAATAGTCAAAATTAATGCTGTAATTTATTGGAGTATTAAAAATATATAAATCTAAACATTTCTGTCCTAGAATGTAAAATTACTATCAAGAATCTACTACATGTGACGAAGCGTCATTATTTTGTTCAATTGCCAAAGTTCCATGTAAAGGTATTTGAATTGGGACAGCAATTGTACTTTCTCCTACGGTTTCCAAACTATAATAATGCGATTCGATATCATTTGGATTAAACGATTCTAAAGCAGGATTCACATGGCCAACATTTTCTATGCCCGTTGGTTGAGTCTCCTCACTTTGTGACTGTAATCAGATATATAAAAAATATTGTTATTTTCGAAAAAGTTGTAAATTAAATAATGCATACTCTTTACCTCAGCATTACTTTGTTGTTGGTCATCCGTCATGGCAAATGTAAAAAGCTGTCCTTCCCCAAGTTCCCCAGAATACACATAAATAACTTGCTCAACTTGCTGATGTTCTTGTTCAATAGTTTGATAAGCCATTCCATCCGTGCTTAAAATTTGTACTATAGAAGAATTGGTGTCACTACCAATATAATTTCCGTTATCAACTTCCGAATTGATTTGAATTGATTTTTGGATTGCATTCTGCTCTATCACAGTCTCGATAAGGTTTTCATATTCTTCGACAGATTGAGTATCAGTATTTTTACTATTGTTATTAATCCCCTTTCCAGATTTGCTATGTATTTTTTTATGCTTCTCTAGTGTGGAAGCATCAGTAAAACGCTTGTTACATGTTTCGCATTGATTTTCAGCGTGCTCGCTATAATGTTTTTTGAATGTTAAAGGATCAAATTCTTTATGGCAAACGGGACATTGCATTAGATTCTCTGCAGTATGCCTTCTGATGTGATATCTAAAGTTTTCGGCGTTACTAAAATTTTTGCCACAAACTTGACATAGATGGGATTTCTCCGTTGAATGACAAAATTTGTGACTTCGTAGTTGCGATGCAGTAGTAAAACATTTTGAGCATTCTTCGCACCTGCACAACAAATAAAATTATTATTATGGTTATATTTTGTAAATTTTATCAGTGTTAAACTCTATACTTGTATGGCTTTTCTCCAGTATGCGTTCGTCTAAAATAATGCACAGCAAAATCAATCAACTTGATCATTTTAATTTAATAATACTCCTTTGCAATTTTCATACCTATGTTCTCGAAGACTACTCCGCTGGGCAAATTTTTTCTGACAGAATTCACCTATAAAATCACAAAAGATTAGAAGAAAATTCAAGTAATAAACTATCTATATTAGTTGACAAACATTGAAACGGTTTTTCTCCGGTATGTAAGCGGATGTGGGAATTTAATGAAGATTTTAGACTAAACTGCATTCCACAAACATGACAAGAGTGCTCGCGAACTGCGGAATGTCTCGACTTTTTATGAGTATACAAACTCGCTCTATAAATATCAAAAATTATCAAAATATATTACCTTGATTATATATTACATTTATATTATATGTCCATCATCAAATACTTGCCTGCTTTTAAATTTTGCTGGGCACGATTCACAGACAAAAACTTTTTCATCTGCATGAACATGCATGTGATTACTCAGCAATTGTTTATGAGAAAACCCTCGTCCACAAACTGTACAAATAAAGTTTTTTAATTTGTCATGAACAGATAAGCGATGGTAAACAAGGGAAGAGTTGTAAGTGAATGTTTTAGGACACTGATCACATTGTACTTTTGGATTGTTTATTCTTCCAGATGATTTCCCTTTCTTTCTCTTGTGCTTTTTGTCCATTCTAACAATATCCTTCAAATTTAGTGTTTTATCTTTAGACTCGTCGTCGCTTTCGTCACCAGACAATTCATTTTTTGGAGTTTTGGTAACTTTTTCAGAATCATTAATATTGGATTTTCCTTCTGGATTTAGCTCTTTGATTGGAGAGGTTATATTTTCTGTTGTCATATTTCTGGAAACATTCTGGTCGTGTACTACACTAATTAGCATGCCCAATTTTCTGAGATCTGACAAGTTTGTTTGTTGAGGTTCAGTTGAAAATTCCGCATGCAAATTAGTATCTCTATTGCGAGAAGAGGCTGTTTTTTCCTGTGAAATTATTCCCAATAACCATTAGTATTCCCAATAAGACAAGCCTCTAAAAACACTTGCCCACTTACATTGGTTACATTGCTGCTATCAGTCTGAATTGTTGTATTTGCAATTTGTTGCTTGTGGGTTGTATATGATGAACGTTGTTCCGATTCATTTTCATCCATCACCAAATTCTTATTTGTTGTAGACATTATTTCATCGACATATCTTGAGGGGGGACGACTTTGTCTTTTTGTCCTTCGTTCTGTAAATTCTACAATTTTAGATGGCGTTTCTTCTTCAGCAACATTATTTATGTCGACAGCGTCAGCCTTTATCCGCTTCAAATATATAGAAGGCGAAGATTTGTTTTCTTGTTTTAAAACTCGTTTGTTGCTCTGCTTCTTGTTTGATTTTTGTTTATGATGCCAATTAAATGAAAATGTACTTTTATATCTGGAATTGTGATCATGTAATATTTTTTCGAGTAAATCTTGTCCTTGAATTATTTTTTCAAAAAATTCCTCCAGATTCTTTAAATGATCCAAGCAATTTGAGCAAACTACTTTGGGGTATTTGAAATCAGTTTCAAGAACCTATAAAATTAAAACGCTTCTGTAATAAAAGCATAAATTGTTCATGAAAAGCAAATTCCATACTGAATACCTCCATTGGAAGATATTTATTTATCAACTGAGACAAAAGTCTTTTGTTTTCCGTCTCCTCGAAAATGGGGATGAAATTGGATAAAGGTCTTTGGTCAGTTTGATAATCTCCCACTTTGTGTGCCCCCACTGCACATAATCTGCAACAAAGATATGAAGAAGACAGTTTTTCTTTCGAGATAAAGGAAGATGACACATCAGTGTCCAAATTGTCTTCTCCCGTCGTCGTCACATGACATCCTACTGCTGAAGCCGTGTCCAAATTAAGATACATTTCAAATTGAAATTTTCAATCTTTTGAATATAAATTTCTGATGTGTGAAGGTATCAAAAAAGTATACTGTTAAAACTTGACGGATTGCAATTTGCAATAATACAACTAGTTTAACCCCTTAAAAGAATTACATCTATTTGCACTTGGATAAAACTGATTAATTTTGCAAAATTATTTTATCCATTTGTCCACTTTTCTGGCCAAAGCAGTTCAAATCATAAAATTCCCACCACAAACAAAGTTGTGAATTTTGTGATCATAGCTCAACGACGCCAATATTCTAGTATAATAGAGATCTTTATTAAAATGTCAACAATCATGAATGACTAGATATTTCATATTTAAACTAACTGTAATTTACTGAGCTCTACTTATTTTTTGTTATTATAGATTTTAATAGAAAAGTTATTTCTTCGTAAAATGTAAAAATTAGGCCGGTGGTGGCCATTGCTTTCACACAACTGGGCACCAGTCCCTTGTAAAGTCCTACAATTCCTTCTTCTAAAAGTGTCCCACGGATGCAGTCAATCATTCCACTGTATGTGCGAATCTAAAAAAAATGTACATAGTTTAGTTTAAAAAAATAATAAATCTGATTGATAAAACGTTGTTCTTTTTTGCTATTACCCGTCCAAACTTGACTCGAGCTTTTTCAAACCCTTGAACTTGTAATCGTTTTTTGGCTAAATCAAAAGGATACACTGCAGTTTTTGCTCCGAGACCAGCTACGGAACCACAAATTAGATTTCCCATAAATGGAAGCTTTTGAGAAGTGTCAACTGTAAATTCACAAAAAAAATATTGGCGATTTAACTTATTTGCTGGATGAACAATAATAATTGACAAGACCTGTTAGAAAAATAGTCTGATAGATTTCTTTGCAAACGTTGAAAAATGCAAATTGCATTCCCGTGTGAGGCACGATTTGAATGAGATTCGGAGTGAGACCCTTGTATAATGATAAAAATCCTTCCGTTCTGAACATTGTGAAAAATGCATTGGCCACTCCATTATAAATCTAAAAAATGGGGTGATTTGAGATAATAAAGTTATCAGATAAGTGCACCAACTTGTCTCTTTTTTTATTGACTACCTTTGGTTCTCCTTGTCCTACGAGACGAGTTCGAACGGTGTCGAAAGGCATGCTGACAGTTGTCGCAATTCCTCCGCTAATACTTCCGCAAATGAAATGCAAAAACGATTTGTTGTAGGGCTCATCTTTTGTAGCTTCAGACAATAGCTTGGTTAACATTTCAAAGGACAGAAACTATGTACAATGAATTGATAAAAATATTTGTATTAAATCTGACATTTCATGAAAATTCAGTAAAAGATTTATGCACGCAAAAAGATTATGGGGTGTGAACAAGCCAGTAAATTAACAACTTTTCACCTAAGGCTAGCAATGTCACATAACAATTTTGCAAATATTTGCATGAAAATATGAGAATGGTTTTTTATGCAGGTACAACAAACCTGTGTAAATCCGTAAGTTCCAGACAGCACTTGGGCAGGGATATGACCTTTCCAAAATGCTTTAAACGTCTCTTCTTTTGCAATTCGTAAACATGCTTGTTTAATTCCCCAATAATAGTTTGTTGAACTTCGTTTAAGTGGCTCATGTTGCAACTATCAAAAAATCAGCCAAAAAATAACTATTATATGAGCACAAAAAGAGCATATAGTTATAATTACAATTAATTTTATATACTTGAAATCGGATTTTCAGAACATCTAAAGGTTGGCAAATTAGTCTAGTTATGACTCCACTAGAAATCCCAGCAACTCCTTGCCAAAACTCTGATAACTGATTTTCGGCATGTCCATTATATCCAACCATCCTCCGAATAAAAACTTCCTAATTTGCAGCTTCAGTATTACAACTCATTAGTCTCAGTTTGGCATGTTTGCGATAAGTTTCATATTATTAGCCCCAACGACCTTCGGGAACAATTGCGTGTGAAATGCATTCTGAAATGAAACCATATAAAACATATCAGTGGCATTACCTAATCACACAGATATTATTTTGTAATGAAACGTAATGATTACATACAAATACTAAGAAATACAATTGACATTAAATTTTCTTTTAAAAAATAAGGTGCATCAGTTTTGTGTTATTATTGAAATTAGGCTTGATTATAGAATGGGGTGCCAGTAAGAGATCTGTTTTGTTTGACACAACACACAATCTTGTTTTGCATGTACTACACAAAATGCCATGTAACAATGTTTACTCTTCCAACAACCAAGTTAATAAATTATAATAATGTTGGTGGGGAATGTTGTGGGCGAGTCGTGCTTTGACCCCTCCATTCATCGTTTTAAACGACACGTGAAAAGGGCCGAAGGAGATATTGATTCTGTATCTTGTCCATCTCTAAACAATACTCCTTAGTCCTTGCCAAAGCCTCTCATTAATAAATTACATCTCTGCATTTCCATATTTGACATGATTCAGTTTTGTTGAGCATGTAAACTCTGATGTTTGCGAGATAAAAAAAGTTTGAAAGCAAATGCAGATTTGGTCATAAAACCTCCTCCTTGGTTGGATAATGGGATAAAAAGAAAATTGCCAACAATTGCAAAGAAATTCTGAGCGATGAATATTCAGTGCTCAACCGGTTTGCGGCTCATAATCATCAGTCCACCCAATTCGTATTTTTACTTTGCGGATATTTAATTGAAAAAATTATGCTGAGCTATTTTATGGCTAAATTCCATAATCCGTGCTTAGTGAAGGTGTAATTACATATTTACAACAAATTGTGCTCATGCAGGTGTTCCAACAACAACTTTGATTTTTTTTAAAACTACACTAAATCCGGGATTATTGATAGACAACCTTAAATTACAGACAGGCCCTGAAATTAAGAGTTTGTTCTTTGAATTTTGTCTCATGTTGTCTCAATTGGTGAAAGAGAGTTAAAAAGCTTAGTTGTGCAAGGATACCTTTCATTTGAGTGGAGAAAATTGAAGAGAAGCTGAACTCCAAAATTCCACTATAAATTATCAATTAATTCCAAAACAATTTGTCCACTTTTCACACTTTTTTTGTGGACAAGTTTCTTGGAAGTTGTCCTATAGTTTGCACGTGTTCAATAGTTGCGCGATATATTTTTGGCCGAGTTGGGTCACACTGCGACCCCGTCTCAAATTAGTTGTCTCAAATTCCTCTGGAACGTCGGAGATTCGCTTGATGAGGCAAATTGAGAATAGTGAGATTTTGATTAATCTCGTGAATTAAGGACCTTGATACCACTGTTAATTGAAAATGGAGCTTTTGTTGAAGATCATTATCCTCCTTTTTGCCAATTTTGGCCTCACCCAAAGTATTGCTATCCCCAGAAACACAATTAATGAACTTATCCAAAAAGCATGTGAGACAAATAAATCGCAAAGTATAGCATGAAACATGAAACTTTGAATTTACATTTGATAAAGTTGTAGAATCGATGGCCCAGAGACAAAGGGACTTGATTGAGATGGATGCCAATGAAATGTTGGACCAAGATCCGGAAATGGGAAACTTCTTTCAGGGAGACATGGCAGGAGTTTATCACTCTGACGAGGTACTTTTATTACAACAATGCACAAACAATTATTTATTAGTATTGTTATCATTGTAAATTTAGTTGGGAAGAGTTGGGATCAATTTCCAACAATTCCCTGCAAGAAAGTGGCAAAATAACACGGTACACTACTTGATTAGCTCTCTTTACGGTATTGTTTTAGAAATAAATAAAATAAATTTGGATAGACAAGTAAATTGTTTGTTTTTGGCTGAAATACTAGTGCCTGAGGAATATCAAATTATTAAAACAGCCATTGACATGTTGGGATTTTTTACCTGCATAAAATTCAAAGAGTGGGATGGAGAATATCCAGACTATCTAGTTATATGGTTAGTTATATTTTTTAGACAACTGTTTAATTAGTTAAGTTTTTTGCAGGCCGGTAAAGAAACCTAATGGGTGAGTACTTGAATGCATAAATGGTCTCATTTACGATGACGAATTAAATTGAAATAATCATGGCTTATTTTATTTAATTATGCAGGTGTTGGTCTTATGGTAAGATTTTATAGATGACAATAATTAATCTATATTATAACTTGATTTTAAGTTGGAAGACTTGGCGGACCTCAAATCGTTTCCCTACAACCCCCAGACAAAAAGTCCCCTCAATGCTTTGCTGGGATTGGTCGTCCGTTACATGAAATCATGCACGCGCTTGGGGTACGAATCTTCAATCTCCCAATTCTTAAATTAAATTTTATTAATTGCACAGGTGTATCACGAACAAAGTAGGCCTGACCGGGACAGGTATATCTCGGTCGTAAAAAATAATGTACTGACAGGTAAACTTACTAATTAACATTATGATGCAAACAAATGACATTTTACCTGATTTTGTGGCACTCAGGTTTCATAAACAACTTTGATAAGTTGGCCACAAAAAATGTGAGTCTCCCGTTCGAATACGACTACAATTCAATTATGCATTACGGACTAAATTTTTTCAGGTAAATGTTTAAATAATAATTAACTTGTCTAACATTTAGCATTTTTCGTTGCAGTAAAAACAAGAGAAATGCGACACTTTTACCCAAGGAAAAGGGGGTTAAAATAGGTCAGAGGGTAACACTCAGTCAGCTAGACTGTCTCAAGCTCAACGACATGTACGGATGTTTGGACGATGCAAATCCCTTCAACAAAAGAAAGTATTATGCCATTTGCGATTTTTTGGGCTTAGAGTCTACTGTCAAATCCAGTCGAAAAATTAATAGAGATAATAATAAAACTCCCTGAGAGGCGTATTCCAGATTATTTCCAACTTATTTAGCAGTTTTTATGGCTTCAAAATAAAAGGTATGGGATCAAAAACCAAAATCCAATACACATTCTTTTCCATTTTCTCTACCATTTGCATCAAAAGTTCTAAACCGTATTTTTAACCGAACCTAGTCGGCTAAATACTCAACTTACTCGACTCAAATAGGCTTCCTGGTGTCAAAATCGTCATAAAGCATCATTACTTATCGCAAATGAGCAAAGTATGTCACATTTATGCAATTTCAATTTTTAGCCCAATTTTTTTCGGCTCTATGCTCTAAGGCCGACATTTTCGAATTTTCCCAGTTCTTTTGGTATTAGAACAACTATGGAAAATGTGGGAAGGATCGGATAAGCCGCTGTAGACTGTAGACAGTCTGGGCCGAGCTAAAAACTCAACATTTTGATTATGATTTCTTTATGGTCTCACATTATGAGACTCCCAATAATTACAAATTGTTAACAATGGCTTGAATAATTTGTGGAATAGAAGATGAGGAAGAGGCAGCGTGATACGGGAACAGACTTGATATTTGATTGAGTGGCGGGAGGGCAGCCACTACTCGCGAATTTTCCCAGCTACGAGGCCACAGGCAGAACAAGCAAGAGTGTCAACACAGTTCAACCCCCTCCGAAAAACCACCCCACTCCAATATCCCCCCTCTCCTCAATTTCCGTTTAAGGTAGGAAATAACTACTATTTCTTCATTTTCTTCTTCATTTATTTACCTTGTCCTATAATAGGCTAAACTTTGGAGGGTCAAGTTTTCAGAAATATTTTAAGAAATTAAAATGCAATTAAGAACGGAAAGATCTGGGACGAAAAGAAAATCCAAAACGATGGAGGAGACCCCTAAAAATCGAACCATTCCAATAACCCATAATAACAGAAATAATTCTCCTCTTCGTAGACAAAAACAGATTAACGGGAAACAAGAGGAAAGGATGAAGTTAATAACAAAGGCCCTGCAAGATTGGGATGAAGAAATTTCAAAACTTTTTGAAATTGAAACTTGGTGTAATTTAATACGAAAAGCGAAGAAAGGCTCACGGGATGAAAGGAGATATATTGAACAATCAAGACTCCAAAGCACTGCTAAAAACATTATAGAGCAAATCGTATCAACCGAATACCGGCAAAAGATCAGTAACATTTTACCTGTGCCTTCCAAAAAGCGAGGAGGACAAGGTAGACAGAAGGAACGTGCAGAGGAATTTCTAGTATTGGCTCTAGACTACGACAAAAATGCAACTGAGAATGTAATGAATAAAGGAGTTCATGGGGAAGGCGTTGCAGAAAAACACAAACAAGAGGACAACTGGGTATACGATGTAACAATGGAGGACGACTTTCTAGAGAATCGGTGTAGTTTTCCCGTCCAACTCGAAATTCAGAAACAAGAAGGTAAATGAAATACTTTTTATGTGTCTGCACTTTTAGTAGTTGTTTTAATAAAAATAAATAACTTTTTTAGACAAGGAAAATGTCCCTAAGCCTAAGCCGAAGAACAAGCAAAATCAATTAAAAGCAACAAAACAAAAGCCTGCAAGGCCAAAACCTTACTCATGTCCAAAGTTGAAATTGTCATTTATTGATACGCCATTGGGCGAAGAAACAGAGGAAGAAGAACTATTGGATATTCCATATCCCAACGGAACAATTACAACAGATTACTACAATATGGATGAACAAGAAGGTGAAAAAACTCGGAGTCCTTCGCCGGCTTCGCCTGAGATTACTGATAAAATCCAACTTAAAGTTAAAAGTAATTGAAAAATGCATATCTTTTAAAAGTTTCAAATATTTTTATTTAATATTTGAATTATGCTATAGACAATTTAACGACACTGACAAAATCGGAGGGGGAAATTTCACGAGCTTTTCCACAGCCTTGTAGCTGTCCACCGTTGGAACCTTTTATGTTTGAAGAAATAGAGCTTTGCGTGAGTTTCATTAAGATTGAGAAAATATTGCTATTTTTTATTTAAATTCTAAATTGTAAATTGCAGTTTTCGAGACCAAAGAACGACAAGGTTGTGTCGGCATTTGGTCTCACTCTTACGACAGAACAATTATCAGCGTATGACAAGACACGATGGTTGGAAGATGCGGTGAGCATTTTTGAGACAACTAATTTAAAAATTTGTAATTTTAAAGTTCAATTCCTTTCTAGAACATTGATTTCTACTTAGAGATGATTAAAGATAGAAACAACAGGCCAAATAGTGGCTATCTAAGGGTTTACACTTTCCAAAGTTATTTTTACCCACTTTTAAATAAAACTGGTTATGAATCTGTTCGAGGTGCAACGGAAAAGGTAATTATTTTTTGTTTAATTTTTTTTACCAAAACTATTATTTTTTTTCCTTATTTCATTAGGATAACATTTTTGAGTATGATCTTGTCCTCATTCCAATACACTGGTCCCACCATTGGGTGTTGGTAGTGGTAAATTTTAACGAGAAAACCCTGAGGTGCTATGATTCAATGAATCATGATAACGAAAGGCATTTAAAGGTAAGGGAATTTTCAATTTGCAAATGAAATCGTAAACATAAAAAAACAATATCTATATATAAAGGCTGTTGGAACCTATTTGAAACGGGAGTGGAATGAAGTCAAATCTGCGAAGAAAGAAATCCAAGAAATTCAAGAACTAGATGTTTTCTTTAAATTCGACGAAAAAGTGGAATGGTATTTGGGCAACACTTGGGTCACGCAAGATTTGGGAGCTGAGGTAATTTAATAATTAGAAAAACTAATAGTGAATATTAGAGAATTTTTATTAAACAATGCGCTTATATAGGCTCTACCCCAGCAGAATAATGGAGGAGACTGTGGAATTTTTTGTGTCCAGTTTGCAGAATACTTATCCCGAGAAAAAGAGTTCGATTTTGAACACAGGCATATGCCTTACTTTAGGAAGCGGATGCTATTCGAAACTCTAACAAAAAAGTTATTAATCTATTGAAATTTTTTAAAAGAGTTAGTTTTAACACTTTAATATATATAGTATATACATACAATATGTACAATCAACATGTCATTGTCCTTCATTTGTTATGCAAATAATTTTGTAATTTGTAATAAGAATTAAGGCAGCTTCAAGCAGCATCCGTCCAGAAATAAGTTTACAAATAGAACTATGAGTGAGTCACAGCCTGTGATGCGCTATGTACTATGTCAGTGACATAATGTCACTCTTCAATCAAATGAATATATAATATTTGAGATGTGCTATTTCGTGTATTAATTAATTAAATGATCTCGAACAAAGAGCTGCTCTTATTTAATGTAACCCTATTTTTTTATTTCAAAAGTATGAAAACCAAAATATTTTACAAGAGTTTTCAAATTAAAAACATAATAATTTATATAAATGTTGATTTAAGAGTTGCGTTCTGTTCAGTTTTGTTTTACAAAATAAAAGACTAGTTGGTAGAACACAAGTTAAGAGATTGTAATATTTATACTTATCACAAAAAACTAGAATTCGCCTAATTAAAGGTAATAGACAAACACAGAAAGCATGTTAAAATTTGGCTAAGCTTCCAAATTTTCTACAAGTATAGTCACGACGAGTACGAAGGCCAACAGAGGATTTTTTACTTTTAAATAATTCCACTTCCAGAGATTTGCGCTTCATTTTAACCAATTTCTTGTTTAGCTTTTTAGTCCCTAATAATGGAGTTCTTATTGGTGGAATATTTTGTGGACGCTCAGGATGGATTTTTCTAATATGATTTTTTACATATTGAGGAGATTTAAACCCCTTTTTACAGTAAGGACAAAAGAATGAAGCATGAGGTATTGGTTCTTTGCTTCCGGGTAGGACATCAGCGCCAGAATGGCGCTTGCGGATATGAGAATTGCAATTGCCTTTTGAGACATATTTTCGATTACAAACAGGGCATGTGTAAATTTTGGGCAACCCCCTTCTGCTCTTGTAAGTAGTTGGCGATTTTGTGGACTTTAAACTATTTTCAGGTTTGAGGATGATGTCGGATTTATTATTGGAAACTGGTCCGGAGTCACTAATACTTGAATAAGTTCCAACGCCGCTATCTCCTTCTGAAGATGAGCCACTTCGAAAACAGTTTCCACCAAATTGGTCAGTCTCTTGAACGACTGCATCATCAGTCTCATAAAAAGCAGAATCATTTGAATTATCTGAATCTTCATTTTCAAGAGATGGAATTGACTTTGTAGCAGTAATAATAAACTCTGGCACTCCAAGTTTGAGTAGAAGTGTGGAGGCCGGATATTTTGACTGTGCTCGTCGAACTAGAATAATTTTACAAACAATTAATTTATTTTAATAAAACTAAAAACAAGAGACTCTTCGAACCTTGAGTATGGTAAACTTCATATGTGATAGCTTCAGGCATTACACCAACTTTCACCAAGAAATCATGAATATATTCAAAATTTGGAAAGAAAAGACATTCGGGATATGAAACAATAAAATCCACGAGATCCACTAATGCTTCTTTCGCATCTTGAGCAAAGTCAAAATCAAGTATTAGGACAGCATTCGTTTTCGGTACAAATTGAAAGTCATTGATTTCGCCAAAGAGAACATTTAAACTTTTTTCTGCTAATGTTGTTGAGCGGTGAGGCTGCAGAATGTAGTACGTTGACAACTTGTCAGAAAAAATAGACGGAGCCTGTGAAAGCATTGACTAACATTATATCATCTTTTTATCCAAAATTGCTTAAACTTACATCCAACTCAAGAAGCACATGCTTTGTCTCGATATCCACAAACGCTCCAAATAACTGCAGCATTTCACGAACACATTGAGCATCCTGATGAGCTAAAATATTTGGGTGATTGTACACCGATTCAAAGAAGGCTTTCCATTTTTTGACTGTTTCCAGTGATGGATTTCCAAATGCAGGGTTAATCACGCGACCGTCTTTTACCCACTTGACACTCTCCAATTTCCTATTCAACAATCAAGAGTTAATTACCAGTTGTGTAATTATGTTTAAAATGGGCAAAATACTGACAGATTTTCCAATTCCAATTCTGACTTTTTGGATTGTTCCTTCTCATTTGTTACACGTGCAGCTGAGCGAGTCCTCATTTTGACCGTTTTGTACCAATTGTTCCAATTGTCCCAAACATTTGGTTATTTTTCCAGTTTCGTGTGAAACTCCATTCGTGCTGTCCCTGGACAAGACAAAACACTGACAAGTTTTATTTTTATTTGTTTCAGTTCAACAACCTTATAAAAATTTGTCAAATATTTAAATTGACATTTTGAAAAGACCTATAGGCTATATTCAAATTTTACTAAAAATCTTTTGAATTTTAGTAAGCAGTTGAAAAAATTGTATGCAAAGTTTTGAATTTGTATGCTATTGGTCTTGTCTAATATATGATAAACTTTCCCTCACCTTTTGGGGCCCCTTGTCGTTTGTGGGTGTGGTGGAAGGGCCCTGACCGCAAAAAGGAGACCATCCGACCCCTTTGTTTACGTTTTTGAAATCCGGGTGAAATTCGCTCAAAAATCCTTATTACCCCGAGTCCGGGTTCCGACATTTTTCTCTTCTTTTTTGGCATTTTTAACGATTTCTCATCCGCATGCAAACTTTCATTGAATAACACCAAATGCCATTTATTAATTTCCGGAACAAAGTCAAGGCCATTGAATGGATGGAAAAATTTGTATTCATACAAAAAATGCAGTGTGTAAATATTTATCTCTTTTAATTATTAAATGACTTTAGTTCCGTATTTTCTTCAGGATTTAAAACTGTACTGTTGACTGCATGCAGAGTTAATAATAATGATAATGATGATGTGTTGCGTGTCATCCGTCCAAATCATGTAATTATATCACGCAACTTGATAACTAACTTTGCTTCCAGTTTTGGGTTTCTTTGTTTTGAGGAAATTTAAGAGATAATTTGTGTCATTCACTATTAAACATTGCTCCATTTATATAGGTACTTTGTCATAATTACTTTGGTTTAACAGTTAACAGTCAAATTATTTGCACCCCATGTAAACAATGCAATTATATATTGTTATAACTGAAACTTTACATGGTATACAAGCTCAATTAAATCGTGGCAAATTTTGTTAATAATTATCTATAAACCAAAAGTTACTTTTGATTTAATATGCGCAGCTAAACAAATAGATTTTTATCAAAAGAGCAAATTGTCCATTGTCTACGTGATTAAAAATGTCTTGCTCATTAAGAATCTGGAAGATGCTTTGCTTTGGTAAGAAATGCTTTGGAAGATAATTTACACAGCTAATTAAACATTCGATTTATACTAAGTATCAATTCTAATCAAATCATGACATAAATAAATATATGTGATCATAATCAAACATCTCAATAAAAATTTGTTATTAGAGGAAATTTTTAATTTCCAACCCTAGATATTTTGCTATAATATAATCTAAACGAAGTCTTTGTGTTCGTCTTTAGTATCTAATTATCATAAGAATCATTTTAGCGTTGTGTAGTATCACTTATCAATATCACGGTAATGAGTGTTGACACTTTTGTCTGGCACTCGTGCCAACTTTGGTGTCAGAAACATTCAACCGTTAAGGTTAAACTGGCATGTAATTATGCATAATTTTATGCAGATTATTGCAGATGAATCTGCAATTGAATATGTATTCCAAAGTGAACAACTAAAATATCTGGAACATCTTGGCAAATTAATAATCAAAATATATTATCCTTCTGCTTTCAATTGGCTATGTATAATTGCAAAAGACAGAAAATACGTATGATATATATAACATGTTGAATTTTAGTCAAGTAGGAAATAATTTAAGGCTTCAACAATAGGATGGAAACGTTTTATTTGACTCGCATGATTTCTGCACTGATGATTCTAGAAACAAAACAAATTGGTCCTTGATTTTCCTTTATTTCTTGCTAATCATCTTTTCAAACAAAAAGCACATCAAAAAAGACAAAAGAGGCATTCAGCTGGAATTTCATCAATATAGTCAGTCGCAGCCCTTGTTATTTATGCAAGCACGTGCAATATGCAAAACTATGTAAATGTAAATTAAGATGCTAGAGGTTTTAAATTTCTCCGAAATCGAATCATTATAGCTATGCTTATTTTACTTATAGGAAATTTAACTAAAGTGTTGTAAGAATCTTGCAGATGCCAATTTTTTTGCAGTTATTTAACCAAGGGTTATATTATTGAAAGAAAGGGTGATTCATCTTTCGGTACATGCCAGAGATTCTACTATATTTTTTTTATTGAGGCAGTCGCGGACACGGGAGATTTCTGAGAAGATTTTTGCTAGTCAAGTTCTCAGAACTCTGCTGATTATTATCCGAAAACCTATTAGAATTTAGGTACAAGATACAAAGTATTTGTAAAAGAGAATTCTCAAAGAAACTGCGTGTGTAGCAAATAGCGAAGCAGTTAATGATGTCATGCAACATATAAAGCAGAGCATGAGACGGAAAATAACTTAGTTTACTGTGAGACGCAGCAGTGGTAACATCAATTGCCGATACAAGTTGAAATTTATTTAATTGTTTATGAAATAAATTAGACCATTCATAAGTGAAAGGAAAAGTGATCAATTACAGATTATATATAGGTACTAACAAGATATTGATTGCATAAAAATTTTGAGACAAAAATTACATAAAAGGTAAGAACATTTTCGTTTGCCAAACTAACAACAGCGCATCGAGATTAACGGGCACTTATGTACAAGCCGGCTTAACAAAGATTTTAACAAAACATTTTAATAAAAAACTTGTGACTTTGACACTATCAAGTTGACAGAATAGTCATGTTTCAGCACATTTTTATGTAACCTTCTTGATTGACATTATAATAATATACACTTGACAATCTGAATCCTCAAAAATCTTGTTATTGTCAGTTATTCGCATATATTATGATATCAGTGTACTATTCCAAAATTTGCATTAATAATGGGAATATTTGTGGAATGACAAATGGAATCAGACAAATTGAACATTGGATATTCAAGTGTCTTTATCAGTCAACAATTGACTTTAATACATGCAGTTAAATAGTTAGCAATGACGATGACATTATAAAAAATATAACAGATCAATTTCAATCAGTGCAGGGGCAGATGAAATGAAACAGCTTTTGTTGTAGAGAGGAAAATCGTCAGTTATCACTTTTGATTTTTATATATCTTATAACCCATAATGACATTTTTACATACGAATCGTTACTTTCATAATTCCCTATGTAGTAGCGATGTGATATAAAGTAATAAAATCATCAACAAGCTTTTTCATTAAGCAAGGATCAACCGACAAAGAAGTACTTTTAGTTGGGTGATTCACAAGTCTCACTTTGCACCAATATATGCATAATACATTGTTCTTGTATGATTTTATATATTTTGTATGAATTTTGAAGCTGAAGGATTTCAAAAATACTTTTCACTTTTTGCAGAAAAATGTTTTGTAGTCTATTGTAATTATCTAGTGCAGCCACCTCAAAAAAAGGAGAGTTTATTGGATTTTTGTGAATGAGCCGCAAAAACTTGAGAATTTTATTTCTCATTCATTGTTTTAAAGGTGAAGGAACTACTCTTTATGGTTTGCAATGTTTGCGTTTCTTCAAATACTATTGATACGGATCAAGATTCCTTTTCAAAAAAGTTTCAAAGTCCAACTCAAGTTTGGTTTTGTCTAAACAGCAGAAAAATGTTAATTTATGATTAGTTTGCATTACATTATGCCAAAATCAAACTGCAAAGATTGAATAGAATTTCACAAGAATTTAGCTTCAAATTTAAATGCAACTAAATATATACCTATGCAACTTCTCTCATAAACCTATTTTAACTTATAATTCACAGATTCGTCTTAAGAAAACTTCATTCAACAAGAGAGTCCGTCTCAAAATGACTTCAAATGTAATCGCCATGAGCCCTGCATACCACACCAAGTTTGATAACCATACAGTTATTCCTAAGGGGGGTGGTGCTCTGGGGGACATTCAGACCATAAACTATAATCCAAGTGCAAATGAGATTATGCGAGGTCCAGTGACTCTTCTCAGTTCAAATTCTGGACCACAAAGAGTTATTGTGTCTGTATTTCGCACATCCGTCGACCATTTTGCTCTCGTTTATCCCGACAACAGGTGAGTCATTTTTAAGTGTTTCCCCAATTGCTCTCCTGGGGCTTTCTTTAGTTGTCATTGTCATGCTGTTATTCTCAGTATTAAATCTCGTGCGTTGCATATCTGGAATTACTCTCAGGTAGTCACAATCACAAATCTCATTTGACGTCAGCTAACAAAAGGACACTAGTAAAAAAAAATAAAAAAAATTGTCGTTTTAGTTTATGTACTAGGATTTAAAACCTCTTTCATTGTTAAAGGTCAAGGCAATTGCTTGAATTTAGTTTTTTATCTATGCTGAATGCCCAATAAAACATTCGCCATCCTTCACGCCAATTTGAAGCTGGGCCAGAACATTGAGGAAAAATTGAAATCTAGGCAGATATGTATCTGGTCTGCATGCAATAAATCCCATTTCGTATATTTAACTCCAGTATCATCAAACGAGTTGATGATTTTTTAAGGATTACCTGATAGCAATAAAATTATTGTCCTTTAAACTGACACTGAACTCATTTGTGAACAAGTTCAAGGTTTCAATTAATTATAGCTAACGATTAAAAAAAGCTTTTGGAAGAAACCCGAATTCATAATAAAAAAAATTAAGATTCCAAGTTGTACATGGTACATATAAACAAAAACGGTTTATTTTATTTCTGCATTTCTGCAATTACATTTCTGCATTACAGATTTTTTACGCATTGTATTTTAATAGAGCGTTGGTTCGTTTGCTTAGTCATTGTGGAGTAGTCATGTGTCAACAACTCATCCCAAAGTACATAAGTATTTATTGAGTAATTTAGACGACCAAGCAAAATAACATATTTGTATAGGTACTACAATCACAAGAAGAATGTATAATCAACTAGTGACTATAATAAATATTGTAAATAATACCCTACAATTAAAATAATTTATCTTGGATATGCGATGACTAAATCACTTTCCAGTACGAATTGGTTTTTGGAATTATAAATAGAACTTGATATTATCTGTTTCTTCCTTCAGAAAACAAAGCTTGGTCTCAATTATTTCAAGATACTTGAGTGAGTTCATTTACCAGATAATCCTGTCGCTTTTATTTTTGCATGTGTTGTTGTACCAGGAAGCAATATGCAATTATTTTTTGCTCTGGAGAATTTAATTATTTTAAATCGGAAGTGGGGTTGGGCATTCTGATGAATACATGTGATAATTGTTATGATTATTTCTTATCACAGGCGAAAAATGATTGCGGTGAAGCCATTGGGAGCCATCAACTTACGATCTGTGACCTGTGAGGAAACAACGCTTGGATCTGGCGTCAAGGGCTTCACTTTGAGGCCAAAGGTATGCCTCCAATTTCCTAATCTTCAGCATAAATGCCAATTAAGAAAACTATTAATTAACTTCCAGTTTAACATTTTCATTGCACATTTTAGATACATGTATTTTGATTATGTATTTATTCATTTTAACAGTAATAATTATACCAATTTAGTTTTTTGGCAATTATAACCTAACCATGCATAGCCCAAATGCGACACAACATTAAATTATTACTTAGTTTCAAGTAAATAAAAAATATAACAACTACACAAAATTTAACTGCGTATTCTATTCTAACCTATTGTTTTCATATAGATAAATATTTGATACAGAAACAAAATTCAACATGTCTAAAATGTGAAATATGTTTGGTGCTTAGAATTTTACTTTGGCAAAGGCTAATAGAAAAACAAATTTGGGCCATTATATTACCCAATTAGCTGATACAGATATTGGTCAGCATATTAACGTCAACTGTCGTCAACATTTGCCAAGTATTCACTGACGCAAGATATTATGCATCTTGAAATTTTATGATCCCTTTGTTGACATGCAATTAGATTGTCTTATTAGCTATTATGCTGGAATGTTTTCGTCTTCCAATTTGGAAGACGAAGTTCCAAGTTCCAACACAATAGGTAAAGTATACATGCATAAATATACTTGTTATTGCGTGGTTAGGATTCAGATATTTTTGTCAAGATAACACACTGAAAACAATATCTATCTTTACAATGCTCCAAATGCTAAAACCAAGATAATAATGATTACAGTTCCGGCAAGAAATTCTGTAATTTATTTTGATTGATTTATTTGATGGTCTGCAAATTGGGTTAGCTCAACAAATTACATATTTATTTATATATATATATCTGAAGGCTATTATATGCAAAAAGGGAGTGTCGTCTAATAAATAAGAAAAATGATTTGATTGGCAATTGTTTGATGATTCCAGAAATGTGACACGTCTTCAGCCGCCCTCGTTTTCTTGTGCACTGAGGACAGCTCGCTGCTTTCCTGCTGGTTGAATGCCTTGGAGCCCACCCCTTCGTCAGTCCTTGGACAGCGAAGAATCCCCAGGCAATGCTCCCTTCCTTCTGTGGACGAGGACGAAGAGGAATAATTACTAATGCATAACTATTTAAGATAAACTTATTTTTAGCCAATCTTCATCGACTGACTTTGAAATTTAAAATGCCATGAAAGAATGCGATAGTTAAAATAGCGTGTGGGCGTTTAGCCCTAATGAGGCCAGCTTATTTCACTTTCAACTTTTGCTGCCCTAGTTAATTAAACAAACTGAGGATTCATTCATAGTGCGAATTTTATGTGCTTTAGTATATTTAATTAAACGGGAGAAAGCTTCTTAAGATTAGCCCGAGTCAAGGCTTTTTTAACCATCGTGTCCGGGACAAATAGGGCCCAATGGATTATCCGTTCGTTTCCAAAATTTGGAAAAATTGTATAGGTTTTATTATTCAGAAAGCTTGATGATTGGGTCATGAAGGTTTATAATGTGTGCGACTGCATATACAAAGAAACATTTATTTCGTACAGTATCTCATACTAAATATCTCATTACCTATATATATATATATATATAGTAAGTATCTATTTAAAATCTTCCATTTCTGCTCCTGTCTCGTCGTAATGATTGCCTTTTCATTGATTGGAGTTTGGAATCATATCATGTTTTGAAGGTTTTTAATCCATTTAATTTATGTATGTGTATAACTCGTAATTTAAACTAAATTTGACCTTTGCCTTTAAGCATCCTTCCGTAATCATAAATTATCACCAGACATACTTTATTGTCTTGCCTGGGCTTTGCGTTTATCAAAGCAAGTTTCAAAAAAGAACCGAAAGAATTTTTATCTCCTATCAAGTTGTAATAACACATTAATCAAGATACGATTAATTATCCAGCTTGTTTAATTTGCCTGATAAATGTTTGGAAAATTCCAATTTATATTTAAGTTTGTATACAAATAATAATGCCAAGTATGTAAATAGTTAACAAAACTGTTCATGAACTTGGAATTGTATCATGTTGATAAAAATTGTAAAATTTCTTCCAAGGGCTGCTAATTAAGTCTCTATTACAAATGTATATAATATCTAGTTTTTATATGAACGATGTGTGATTACTCTGTTTTGTGATACAAATTATAATTAGTGGCGAATATTGTCAATTTTAGGGTAGATTATTATGCAACAACTTTATTACAAATAGAAATATTATAGAAATAAAAATAATGAATTATCATATTCAGCTACCAATTAAATTATTGCTGTCAAAATCTTGTCAGATGTTATTTTATTTTGAAATAGAAATTGCAAAAGTCGATTTGAGTAACGATCCAATCATTCATGTTTTAAACCAATTATGCTTACTTAAATTGCATACTGTTTAGTTAAAGCAGACTGCTTGGCGTCGCATATTGACGGAGAACGAATTAAATAGAAGAAGCAATTATGAATTTGCATTCTGGTCAACACATTAAAATGAAACAAGAAATAATATCGCCCTCATATATTATTATTAACCGTCAATCACAATTTGTAATTCACAAACTATGAGATCATCTCACTGGGATCATCCAAGATGATTTTGCATACAACTTAGTTTATTCAAAATTTAATATGTTTACATTAATAACTTATTTATTTAAAACAAGTTGACAAATTGGTTGAAATTGACTTGAAACATTGATACATGAAAGACTTTGACATTTAACAATTAAAAATTAACGATTCTGAACAATCCGAGCATCACTTATATCACTATCTTTGAAACTATTTTCAGCCATTCTCAATTCCTCTAAAATTATATTTCTTTGGGAATCGATTTGAGGCTCTCGAAAATTTGTATCGTCTGCAGGATTCTCCATTGGCTGCTCTTTTTCATCACTTTTGCCAATCTGAGTTTCATAGTGATGCTTAAAAAAGTCGAATGAGAATTGACTGGGATTGCACCCTGGCCAAATTTGTTCATAAGTATCTCCACCGTGAGGAATTTGGATTCCTTGATTTACAGAGTGCGAAATGTCTTTCCTGAGATTTAATGTAATATTATGTAAGTACAAATTGAAAGTAAATGGTAACAACAATGCAAGAAGGACACTATAATTCTTACGGGAATTTTGTATTGTATGCATAATGGGAAAATAATTCACGAATGCGTCTTTTATGAGCAACATCGTTTTCTGAAAAGAAGTTGAGAGATGCTCCAAGTCTGTGTGACGCCAATCTAAGCATTCTGCAAATCACTTTTCTTCTCTCTGGTTCAAAATTCTGTACCAACAAATTAAAATGTGTGTTATAATTTTATTAATTTGATGCAAAAAAGACCACACGAGAATAAACATGAACATGAATACCCTTGAAATAATAAATGTTAAATTTAAAACAACGCAAAGTGAACAACCTGCATGTGAAGGTTAATTGAATGATAAAATATTGAGAAACGAAGATGAGACTGTGTTTTGATTAAAATCTTAAACACGGCTAAATAAGGCAATTGCTTTAAAGATTAATGCAATGACGTAATGTTTCAATTACTAATCGCTTCCAAGTTTGACATTTGTATCAAAGCCAGGTTGATGAATAGCAGTCACATAAGTAAGTATTCTTACAAGACCACTTGTTTCACATTGCATGTCCCTGATCAAAACAAAGTTTTGACTTTGATTTGAAGAAAAGAATAGCTTAATGATTGCAAATTAAATGCTGACCTACGATGATATATTTTGAAGTGTGCAGGAGTAGCTGGGTGGGTAGTTGAAATATTTACCTGAAACAAGTCAAATTTTGTGCAAATCATTACAATAGGCAGAGGAAACGGCTCAATAAATGGTTTGTCCTATTAGTTAAGAAAATACATATATTTATTATCCAAAGAATTATTGTTTGAAACATTTCGAGTACCGGAAAATTGTCACCAAGTCTTTTCACAATATTTTGCTCCAACTTTTTCGTGAGATCTTCTTTGTTCGTTCGGAGATTATCAGTCAATGCTCTTGTTATTCCCCTAATTTATGATTTTATTAGTTTGTTATTTTCCATTAATAAGTATCTCAACCTTTTTAAATATTTAAGTGAAGTATCTAATGTCTGCCAAATTTTTTTGTAAGACGATAAATCTATCACTAAGAAAATTGCCATTTTATCCAAGCTGTGATTAGTGATTATTGGAGTTTCTATCAAATCTGGAAATTTGGTAACATCTCCACCAAGCTCCCAAATGAAGCAAACTTCTTTAATCTAATGCATATACAAAAATCATTTCAATCTCGATTGCCCATCTTATAAAAATAATCAAATCTCGATTTACCGGACCGCTGGAGTCTGGACTAAGAGTTGTTCTTTTTGCAAATTCATAATCCAGACCTAATGTTGGCTTTGTTTTGTCTGTTTTTTCCAGAAAGCGATTTATCAACATGGTCTTACCAGCAGACCTACTTCCGAGAACATAGATGGTTGTGAAATCCTCCATCCTTAGTACTTTTGATTTATCAACTTTCTCCATAATTTGTTCAGAAGTTTTAATTTTCGTCTCTGTTTGTTTTGCTATTCCTTTATTTTCCATTCTATTTCAGAAACTTTGAAAGCAATTTCCCAAAATAATGCAACGATGGGATCAAATCACTGCAACTATCTATATGCTCAAAAGCCTTTTGTTTGCAAACTACTTGCTAAGCAACTTGGCCAATCAATCAATCAACGAAAGAAAACTCTTGGTAAATTGAACGAATAACATAATTCATACATTTAGCTCATACACTTTGAAAAAAAAAATTTTTGTCCGTAAGATTTTTTTAAAAACATGCTTCAAAAAAATGCTTCAAAATTTTATTTTATAATAAAAAGATGTCTGACTAGTTTGAGATATTCCACAAGTATTTATAATGAGATTGATTTTAAAACATGACTGAAATTATGACTAGAAATATAAAATTAAGAAGAATTAAAATTCAATACAACTTATTAGAATTAAATTAACGACTCAGTCATGGATCATTTAGGTTGGAATATGTTGGGCCTTCTGCAGCGTCTTGTTGAGATGATTGGGGTGTCTCGATTTCTTCGACGACAAGACGAGGAGATTCATAAGAAGCAGGCGGATTGATACTGATCATCGAATAAGTGGAAGCAAATGCAGGGAGTTCTGTATTTGGATTTGGAGAGAGCGAATCTGATGACCCACCAATATTGGGCAGAGGTCCAATCGGTCCAGATGAAAGACGTGGAGCATGTTGAGCAAAATGTCCAACTGTCGGAGGTGGATTTGAGCCGCAAAAATATGGATTCGGAAATGGACAATACTGCATGGGAAGATGTTGTTGTTGAAAATTTCCTGGATGAGAAGAAGATTCTGAAAATCTAGAAGACGGGTAATAGTAACTTTGATGAGGAGGTCCAACAGATCGCATTCCGTGATGTCCCATATTTGGGGGACATTCTAAACAAGACTGGAGAAATTTGATGTGTCGAATTGCACATCGCAAAGATTCTATTTTAGACAATTTCTTCCCAGGGGGTTTTGCATACTAGAAAGATTATAAATATTTTTATACACGCGGAAAATTTGTATGTAAAAAAGAATTTTAAAATTTAAAAAACCGGAAGTCGTTGTCTCAATGCATCAAATGCACGATTCATGTCTCGCATTCTCGTCCTTTCACGGTCACAAGCAGACTTTTTATAATCTGTAAATCCATAAGAAAAATCTACTCAAAAAATTAGCCGAATAAAATAAGTATGGAAATATGTGCAACATCCACAACCTTTTTCAGATTGGACGAGAGGACTTTCTCTCCAACAATGTCTTGGATTTGGAACTCTCTCAATAGCAACTGACCCATAGTTAACCATGTCAAAATAATTCTCTGGAGGACCCAACTCTGTCAACCTTTGTCCTTCTAAATTTGGAATTTGGTGACTAAATTGATAAAACTGATGATCCGAACAAACAGGAGACTGTTGAGGAGGATGATAATTTCTCACATTCCCCGGAGGAAAATTCCCAAGCTCTCTAAACGTTTCTGGTGATTTTTCTGACAATTGCAAAGAGGGACATGTTTCAAATTTGTCAAATGGTAAGACTGAAGGGTCTTGAGGGATTTCCAATGTCAAAGTATTGATATGTCCAGGAATTTGAATATCAAGCTCATTTGATGAGGGATCAAGATTTTCTTCTGTTCTGTCCGTCTCATCATTTGACTTGTTGAGATTAGAATTCAAAAGATGAATTGTTATTTGAGTAGCTGAAGAGTTTGGAGATGATGATAATTCTTCGTCGTGTTTCATTTCATTTTCTGAGCAAACAATTTCACATGATTTCATGCTGTCGTCTTCAATTTTGATGTCTGTTTCCAAATTTGACACTTTTCCCAAAGATGCTAAAGATGTTTCAGGAAGAGATTCTTGAGACCGATGCAACTTTATGCAACCCTCTCGAACGCTTTGAACTATTGCACTGACCCTTTCCTGTTTAATTTGACTGTTAACCGTTTCAACTTCCTCAACCAGTGGATTAATTGATGCATTTGTATCCTCTGCCATTATTTATTATCCTGAATAAATAAATAAACTGTGAAAGAAAGGGGGCCTTTAAATTTAGGGAGAAAAGACAATGAGTTAATAGTCAAGTCGTAATGAGTTTCGATGGACATCTGGAACTTATTGGATGTGCATTACTTTGCTCTCATCCGATTTAAAGGTGGATTAGATATATATTTGCGGTATTATGGATTATTCATAAGCGTATGACATGACATGCTGTAATAATGGGATATTATTTAGTGGCAGATGAATCGCGTCTTATAAATAAAATTAGAGCAAATATTTGGGATGCGGTTGAAGGGAGGGTGCATATGATAATGGCACAGGTGTTATGCTAATCATTTGGGACAGTTTGTAGTAATCCTTACGTACGACAACTACAAATAATATGACATAAAAAGTTTAAACGTTTTCGTTTACGTTAAATAATAATGACTGATTGTATTTTTGAATTTTCAGGGGTTAAAATTGAATCGTTCAAGGGTTACAATTTTTATTATTATACGTAGTAATATTATGGTGATGATTCGTTTAGAAACAAGTTTTTTTTCCAAATAACATATATTATTATGTACAATAAATTCTGTAAACTACACAATAATTTTATTATATATCTTATAGTATTGATAATAAATAAATATAATGAAAATTGGTTTCTAAATTGTAATTGCAATACAATTGAACCATTTAAAGCGCTATTCACGGACATTGTAAGTAACAATAAAGATGTGACTATCATTATCACTGTTTTTCTATACACCGAAAAATGACTGACATAGTTTTCGATATACCGAAATAAAATTAGCACACAATATTATGTTGTTTTTTTGTAAACACTATCCAGATACATGAAAAATATATCAACGTTGAAATAAACAAATTTTAAAGTACATACATTGCACATTTCCAAAGGTAATTTTATGCATAAATAATCCTTTGTGGATGGATGGATGACTTAAAATTCGAAAACCAGTCTAGGAGAGTTCCGTTCCTTTTCCGGATTGACAGTTTTGAGGTGTCTTTTCCAAGCAGCTAAGCATATTTCACATACTTCAGGCTCTGTCAAGTCAGGTCCTCCTCCGAATCTAAGACAATAATTTTATTGTTATAAAATTCAAATTTTTACATGGCCAATGCCGTTTAAATTTTTTACTTTGTAATCAATCACCTTTGTATCAAAATATCCCAAACTGGATCAGGAACCCAAGTCGCAGCCAAGTTAATTGAATCATAAGGTCCAAGGAGTCCGTGAGGACAAACGACATCAGAATTATCAACTGGTCCTGCTTCCTCCCCCCAAACGAAATGTGTTAACCATTTTCGAGATAGCAAATGGAATTTCATCTCTTTTGTGTCACTGACATCCGTAGCATCCCACAGCTCTAAAGAATTTTTCTTTGTTTCTCTCAATTGATCTGGCAGGTCGAATTTTCTGATAAAATTTATAAATATTTTGAAATGTTTTCATTAATAATATCAAGATAAAATTATGACATACTGGTAAAATAAGACGTAAGCTTCACAGTCGGCTACAGTCTCTGCAGATACTGGTACAACACGAGAGTCGTCGCACAAATACCATTCTTCGTCACGACGAATGTATGCAGTATAATGTCCACCAAGGAACGACCCAATATGGCAGATGGCCCCCAACAAACGATACGTTGTGACTTGGCTTGGGCAATCTAGAAAATTGCAAATTCTCATTAGTCTTTCTTGCAAAATGCTCGAAATAGTCTTCCTAATACTTGCCTTTGTTTAAAAATGGGCTTAAATCAAGTCCTTTCAATGGAAATTGAACATATTGACTAATTTTCCCTGAGAATCCCATTCCTCCGCTGTACTCGTACATACGAAATCGTTTCAAATGTACGCATAGGATTTCGGGTAAACGATATAGCGAGCAACGTTTCACTCCATTTCTGAGTTTGTGACATTTTTCGCAAGAATACATGTTTTTCCCTGTTTGATTAGAAAATTACATTAATGTATTTTTTAAATGGTTTTTAATGGAGCAAATTTTCTTACCTTTTAATTCGTCGGATGAGAAGAATGCTGCAAAACAATCTTCCAATGTGGGTGATGGTCCCCAGAAAAAGCTTTTTATCCACTCGAAAGCCCAGCCTAGCCATCCGGGGTTATTTCGCATGTCATCTACATCATACCGATCAGCAGTTCTAACAGCCATTAACTCTTCACGACTTGGAATGGGCAGGCTCAAATCTTGGAATACTTCTAAGCGAGATGAAGTTCTGTGATATTTTTTGTTAAAAAACATTAACGACAAAAATAAAATTATTTTTTTGTTTACTCTCTTACTCTTTACAAGACAGACACTGTGCTGAGGATTCTACTTGGCCATCAAATATTTCCGAAACAATAGATCTCATTGAAATTTTGATTTCTTTCAACGGTTGTTTATTTTCATCCGAAGTATCACATTGCTGATTGTCTGTGGACATTGTCTCTTCAGAAGCATTTCCAGAGTCACACGTTTCAAAAGATTCAGTTTCTGAATCCACCGACATTGTTCCTGTTTATACATAAAATCATCCATGTAAACAAACGTTTGAACTATTATTACTATTATTAGTACCATCATCAGATTCGCTTTGTTTATCTGGTTCTGGCTCAACGTCTTGTAAAGTTAAATGTGGCAATCTTGTTTCTTCAGCAAGTGTATCCATAAAGAGACGCAGAAATTCCTGAGTATCATGTTGTTGGAAACCCCTAAAAATGGGATGAGCAGCTCGTACGGCATGTAATAATCGTGATGGCATCACTCCTTTCGAGTCCGGAGACCACATTTCAGCAAGAAACCAAAAATAACTGCCGGCCACGTTTTTACCTACCAAAAATATGTATTAGTGCCCATCAACAAAAAGAGATCTCTTTAACTGACCTCTAAGATTACAACTATTTCCAAGAATATACGAGTTGAGGGGTTTAACGGCACACATACATTGTAACGCAGCATTCATAAAGCAAGTGTTTCCTATATTATACAATCCTCGTGGGCCTTCTTCCTCAACTCCAAACAGTGGCATCCAAACAGCAGGGGCAGGGCGACGATTTCTACAGTCAAGAAAGACTTCCATATTACACTCATTACACCATACTCTTTTGTTGGCCTCATTTTCTTGTAAATAATGTAATGGAAATTCCTGAAAAGTTTTAGATTTAGTATATTATCAAACAGTGCTAAATAAAATATACATAGGCTACCTGAAAATGGTATTGGGAATGATTTTGGCCTTGCTTTCCACAAAGTAAGCGTCTGCATCTAGGTTCAAGACATCTCCATAGATGATTAGGTGGACGCTTGGGTGGACAGTCGTTTATATCGCTTGTATCACAATCTTCGCACATCAAGTCTTGTCGTAGTTCGATTTGTAAATTTTCCATTTGCAACAATTCTGCTGGTTCACCAGAGCCATTGTGAAGGGAATGAAGGGATACATTATTGACAGAATCTTCTACAACTCCACTACTACTGGTTATAATGGAATTTATCTCTTCTTCATTAAGAGTACTTCTGCTTGATGATCGCTTCTGTCTAAACTGCTTAAACGGTGCATGAGAGCAAAACGTGGGGCGCACACCGGTCGTCCCCATAATTATTGTTCAAATGACTCTTGCAAAAAGTTGACCGGCTACTCCTAGAAATGTAATAAAGAATATAATAATGACCTTCACGTGTGTGTACTACGATATATAGCGAAATGTAGAAAAGTCATAAAAAATTCCCACGGCTTCTATTAAGCTATTACATCGTAATTTACTCTACTCAAAATGCAATGAAATTCTCTAATGCATCTTTGAACATATTTGTACAATTTTGCCAGAAGCGAATATTAATCTTGAGATTTATACTGTTACTGGACATTCAAATGGAAATTGGAACATTTCTCACCGTTAATTTAGCTTTAGCTTGATCCGGTTACCCGAATAAAAAATGACATGTAATGATTAACTGATTAACTATTAACGTCACAAAAATGACACCGCTTCAAATTAATTGCGTAACACTTCGACACCATCAATTCAATTAAAATTCTGTCCATCTTCTTGTATCTTCAATCTTGCTGCATTTTCAATTTCTAAAAAAATAATTAAAATGAACCATTGAAATTCCTTTTAGAGATTGCAAATTTTGTGTAATTACCAAATGATCCATTTTAGTGCTTCGTCCATACCTTCAACTTTTAAAATTAATTTAATTAATAGCTGCTTGCAAATTAAATTGCTCAGCAAAATCAAATAAATGCAGAATGGCAGAAATTAGATTTGTCTCACATTTCCCCAGTCTTTTGGTAAAAAGTTTTTCTCACCATGTGCCGACTTTTCTTTCGATAAGCAATAATAAATAAATTGGTAAGTTATTTTACTCTATTTGTGTTTTATGCGAAATTAATTTGTGTGACTTTTGGAACTTGTTAGACAATTAGAAAAGTTAATTTGGATTATGCTTTGATTGGGAACTATGAGGAGTGACTTGGTTTTGTTGGGGGAGTGGCTCTTTTTCAGTGTGCTTATGTTTTCCCTGCCGTTCGTCTCCTTCTTTGGCTCAAAACAACTACTTCTTCAAAACTGGCCACATTTGGCCACCGACGACGACAACATTTTCTTGGCCACCCTTGTCCCTGTTGCGGCGGCAGTCTTCACTGTCTGGATTATCATCGCTCTTTATGCCTATATCGCATGGTGTGACGAATTTAACAATAAGAATAAGGAACAGGTTGAAGTAGCTGATAAAAAAGACAATTGAACACTAAAAAAAAGTATTAAAAAAACTCATTAAATTATTTATAATCCAAATTGAATTGAAAATTGATAGAATTTAATATATTTTTTTTTTTAAAGATCATCTTCAACTATGACTTCTTCTGCAATTGTGAATTGGTGTCAACTCCGGCACTTTAAAACAAATATCTTTAAAACTCTAAGTGAAAATCTAATGTTACAACAAAGAAGTTGGAGTAGCAGCGTTGCTTCCCAAGATGTTGAAAACGTAGTGGACAATTTGACGAAAAAGAGAAAATCAAAAAAGTTAAATACTTTCATAGACAGTTTGAGAATAAATGTAAAAGGTGGAACAGGGGGTCAGGGGCTTCCAAATCGTGGGGGTTCAGGGGGTCGAGGAGGAGATGTGATTGTTGTGGGTGAAAAAGAAACAATGACGCTCAAAGATGTTAGCAAGGTGTGCCCTTCAAAACGATACAGTGCAGGAGTGGGGGCAGCTTCTAGACTATTTTGTTTGTATGGCGAAAATGCCAAACCGACTGAGATTCGTGTACCATTGGGAGTCACAGTTATTTCAGAAAGTGGTCAAAAAATGGGAGAAGTGAATAGAAAAGGGGATAAAATAGTTGTGGCAAAAGGGGGAATCGGAGGATGCCCTGCAAATCGATTTGCTGCAGAAAAGGGCCAAACACAAAATATAACTTTGGACTTGAAACTTATCGCTGACGTTGGATTTCTTGGGTTCCCAAATGCTGGAAAGTCCACCCTTCTAAAAGCATTGTCTAAAGCCAGACCTAAAATAGCATCTTATCCCTTCACAACAATCAGTCCAAATATTGGGGTAATTGAATTTTCGGACTGTAGAAGAATTTCGTTGGCTGACTTGCCTGGGCTTATTGAAGGTGCTCATGCTAATCAAGGAATGGGACATAAATTCTTGAAACATGTGGAGAGAACCAAATTGTTACTATTCATTGTTGATATTCATGGCTTCCAGTTAAGTCCTTTACATCCCCACAGATCAGCTCTGGAGACAATTGCACTGCTCAACAGAGAATTGGAATTATATCAACCTGACCTTACAGAGAAACCTGCCATTTTGGCCCTGAATAAAATGGATTTACCAGATTCCTACAATACAATTGAACACGTTCGTAAAACACTGGAAAACGACTGGTATTATATGAAATTCTTGGATAGTTTGCCCCTTTCCTTTCGTCCTGTTTATCCAATCAAATTTGAAAAAATTATTCCAATGTCTGCAGCTAAAGATCATATTTCTGTGGACAATTTGAAACATCTTTTACGAAAACAGTTGGATGTTGCTGAAGATTATTCGCAATTAGTTGAAACTAAGTTAAGTAGTAGTATATTGCCAAAGTCCTAGTCTATTTTTTCCGTCTTTGTGAATTATATATGACATGAAATAAATAATTTGATATATTTAATTTTTGAACTCCATTTAATATAATAATTTTTATTACATTTTGGGTTTACAAACAAATTTTAAAATGCCTTGGGCAGACAACAATAACAGTACAGTAAAAACCAAAAAGAAGCACGCTAGAAAAATCAGTACAGAAACATATTTTGTAGTATAAACTAACAATTCATAGTACTAATACTATTATTATATTTCAAAATTTCAAAAAATGATATGCCAGCTAATTTGCATCTACATAAAAGTTTTTTTTTTTCGTTTTACATTTAGTCAAGGAGAGATTCTGCATACATTGCAGAGTAGTCTCGAATAGTATATCGAATATAATCGAATAGACAAAGTAAAAGATGTTAGAATATGGTTCTGAAGGATTAAAGTATTCTATCAATTCCACGCATAATATTAAGGAAGTTCAGGTGCATCTTCAAACTCTTCGTCATCCAATCCATCTGGGTTATATGTTGAAGTTGGCATGTCAGGATGTAATGTTGGTAGAACAATCTGTTGTTCTTGGTTTTTTAAATCAGCATACAACTTGTTTTTTACTTGGTCCAATTCACTTGGCAAGTTGCAGCCGGTGACTGCTCTTAGTTCCAGACAATAACGCAACAGTTCGTTCCACCGCTTGTCCTTCCACAAAACATGGGGGTTTCCAACAATTATCATGAGTGATTTGGCTCGAGTAATGGCCACATTGAACCGTTTTTCATTGTAAATAAAACCCAGTTTATTCACGCAGTGGTCAATCTTCTCTTCATACAAAGACCTCACAGTAGAAATAATGACAACTTGACGCTCTCCACCTTGGAATTCTTCAATGGAGCCAACTTTTGGAGTTTCATCCTCAAGAAGGCCTAATTGCATAGATAGACGCAATTTCTCTGCCTTTTTATTTTGAAAAGAACAAAAATAAATAAATTTTCATTAGTGTTTAACATATATTTTTCAATAAAACTTGCCTGTTTTCTATATGGAGTGATTATTCCAATATCTTCATAATTTACCCCACAAGCTTTCAATTTTCGGACGTAGTCAACTACAAGCATAATTTCTGCTGCATTGTACCAACTTGGAGAATCCCTTTCTCTGACACTAGTACCCTGAACACCGTGAAAAACAATGGGCACTCCTTGGTTTAATAGAACTTTTTCTCTGATTATTGGATCCTGGGTCAAAGCATAGGCTTCTTCATAAGAAGCACATGCAACTAAATCTCCGTCATAAAAGAGACGAGAAGGCAATTTAAGAAGGGATGAGTGAGCTCTGTAGTTCCTCACTAGTTTTGTTAAGACTAATGGATTGTATCCAGAATTTACATCTCCATATTTTTCTGTGTTTCTTGCATAAATATTCTTCATTCCAGTTTTTCCTTTCATTAATCGTTCCAAAAATGACAAGTTCAAATTCAAGTTTTGAGCAATGTCGCTCATAAGTACTGGACCTAGTTGATTTGGGTCACCGGCAAGAATCAACTGCATGGAGTATAAAAGTATGTTATTAAGAGAAAATATTTTTGATATAATAAACAAAATGATGTTTTGATAACTTTTGATATATTACCTGTCCACCTTTATCAATATTTAAATTTACTGCAGTAATCATGTTTTCTGGCTCTGTGCAATATCCTGCTTCATCAATAAAGACATGAGTGAAATGTCCAGGCATCAAATTCAAACAGAAAAATTGTCCTGCTGTAGCACATGTTGAAATTATCAATCGATTTCTGGCAACACTATCGAGAAATTCCCCATCAACGCAATAGTCTCTTATAGCTTCCATGATGACTTGTTCATGCCTCATAAAACCGTTAAACCGAATAAACTCTCCAGGATGATATTGACCACTATTCACAAGATGCTCTGAAATCACATCTGCTGCATGATTTGTTGGAGCGGTCACCAAAATTCTGCTGTTACGATCTAATTTATTGACTTGCATAATAGCTTCAACAACAGTGACTGTTTTTCCAGTTCCTGAAAGCAAATAATCAAATTTCAATAAATATTAATTTTTTGCAAGGTTTAATTTTATTTACCTGGTGGTCCATAAATAATGTAAGGAATTGGCCTTGCTTGTCCCCTCAAAATACGCCGAACTGCATTTTTCTGTTCTTCGTTCAAACCTTTATTGAACCATCTGAGTTTTACTTCCGTAAGAAATTTTGGAGTTGGACACTCGCTAATAAACGGAGTCCTTAAACTTTGAGCTCGTTTACTTGTTGCTTTGTTGTTTGAATTGGTGACAACTGGGGCAACTACTTTCTTAATTTCACTCGTAGGCTGCTTCTTTTTCCCAAATATCCCAATGTCGTTTTCTGAATTGTAGGTCACCCTCTTGGACTTGAAAATACAAATTCATTAATATTTTTTTTTTGATACATGCTGTAATTTAAAATTTCACTCACACTTGGGCCAGGCATTTCTGTTTCAGTTGGATTGTCTTGAGTATCTTCTTCTTCATCTTCTACAAAAGGCACTCTTGGTTCTTGGACTTGCTTCAAATCCAGAAATCCAAAAGGAAATAAAAATGATTCCCCAAGATATTTCAAAGCTTGGTCAACGGCAAAGTGCTGACGTTTATAAGTCATGCGTCCAAGACAGAAACGAACAGAAAGTGGGTTTCCTCTGTAGGCAGAATTAAATGTTTCACTGAAATCCACATGAAGATCAGTTCCTCTAACTTCTTTGATGAATCCTTGATATTTTACTGTAAATTTTTTACAACGTTAGCAATTCATTCAGTAATTTAAAAAAAACAATGAATGATATTAATACCGCTTGGTTCTTGTGGATCAAATACATCAATAGGATCTCCAATTAAAACAGGTGGTTGAATGTCATGGACGTATGGTGCATTGAAAGAAAAATATTGAGCCGCTTTCTTAAACCGCACACCTTGCATGTCATATTGTCTTCGACGGATATCATTGTCAACTTCTTCAAACCATAAGCTAACATGAAATTTCTCCTAAAGAAAAATCAATGAAAAATGATCATATTTTCTTATTACTTTTATGCAAAATAAAAAAATTGTAATAATTGAAATTAGGCTTACGCCATAGTTCTTAAATTCCAAACCCAGTAGTGCTCCAGGGAAATGTTTTCTGACAACACCTTCTTCTTTCAACTTGTAAGCCTCCCAAATTTTGTCTGGAACTGAATATCTTGGGATTCTTGTGGGGAGAAAAAATGGAGCCCTAACGGGAGCTGTTCCTCTAATTCTTGTACGATTGTTGTCTTTGATGACAGTTTCAACCATTTCCTCCCCACGAATTCGATGGTATGAAGGTCGACAACTTCCATCTTCTATTGGCTTATTTATTTTGCTCAGCAATTCCTCTTCAGGAGTTAGTCCAGTGATTACAAAGTCTCGTGCAATCTTAAATTCTCCAAAATCAAACACACCAACTTCTTTTGTTCGGCCCATTTGCAGTGGGGTACAAATAATTTGAAGTGTAAAATTTTCTGATGGAGATAGAATTCTAATCATTCCATTTGCTTCCCTTGATGGTAAATCCAACTCAAATTTGCAAATTGTGTTATCATGAGGAAAATCTACTTTGTGGAATTCGATGCTACGATGAGATCTGTTTAGAATTGACACAGATTTTGCAACTGATGTTCCAAGTTTTGCTGGCTGAAACTTTACAAACACGTTTGGTTTTATTTCAATCCCTCCACGGTTGTCGTACAGCTCTCGATAACGCAAACTGATGTCCACTTCTTCGAAAAAACCTTCTTCGTCTCGACTACAATGCAGATAAAAACAATAATGTAACATGTGTAATATCAAAATTCAGATGGATAATTACTTGTGTGCATCTGATGTGTATTGCATAAAGTTTGATAAGGTCACTTCTATAGCTCTCCATTGGAATTGTTGTCCATCTCCAACTTTTTGGGTTGACTCAACAGCAACGCATCTCACCAAAGTGTCAAGTGGTAATTTTTTCCCGTTTTTAATTACGTTAAGGGTTACATAGATTTCATTGTCAACACAAAGTTCTCCTCCTTTACTAGTGATTTTCCCTACCATCGTCTTCTTTCCATTAGGTTCAACTGATACAATCTTGCATTTTGTTTCGTCGTAACAGATGATGGAGTCTTGTAATTGTTCGTCTGCATAAATCTGCTCAAAATGCACCTTCAACCAGTCCCCTTGAAATTTTAAAAGATTTAATAATATAATAAACAGGGCATGACTATTTTTCAAATAATTTCAATATAGGTTTGTAGAAATTTACCAGGTCTGACGGGATAGGGAGGCAGGATACTTCTATTTGTTGTGGGTAATTTCAACATTTTGTTATCTCCCCATTTAACCATGATTCCTTCATCCACTAAATCTTCCACTCTTACCACGAGTGTTTTATGGCGACGAGTTTCCTTCTTTGCCACTTCTTTTAGAGAAACGTGCAATTTCATTGCGGTAACGACCCAAGCAGGATTTGTTCTACTTCGAATCGCTTCGAAATCCACTCTTGATTGAAGTTTAAACTCATTGTTTTTGCTGCAGAAACGGGCAAAGTCGAAAAAGTAAGTCCTGTCAATAACTCCTTTTGGCATAGATGGGTCTAATCTTGTGATAATTCCAGTGGAAGTAACTCTCTCCACGTCGTCATTATTCTCAGCGCTTTCTTCCTCCACATCGTCAACAATAGTAGTTGCGTCAAATTCCTTGGATATCATACCCACTACTTCCGAGGCTACCTTCGGCTTCAGCTTTAGAAAAATAAATAAAAATTACAACTTTATACTAGTTTTAAAAAAATAATTATTATTACATCCGCATTTTGAGAATAAAACTGTTTATTCTCGTCCTCGTCTTCATGTTTGTCCTCTTCTGCCTCTTCTTCGGAGCTGATGTTGTCTTCTTCCGCAGCCTGCTGCCGGAACTGAAATTTGTTGATCACGTAGTGCAACATTGTTCTGTCCAAAAGAGAGCAAATAATTAGAACCACCGAAATTACCCAAAATAAAATTTTCTGGAGAATCAAAAATTACTTACCAGTAAGGTATAAATTTTCGTACGCTGTCTAACAGTAAAAAAAACGTCCCCTCAAGGGACTTGGGGATCTCTATAATAATTTGCCTACAACTAATCTAATTGAAGCAGAGATTGAGAGCAGAGCTGAATCTGGACTGCCGTACGAAGAGGATTTAATAATTTATGCCAGGACCCAAAGCTCGCCCACTGATAAGA